>CAHIKZ030005451.1:882500-885000 GCA_903632075.3 Acanthosepion pharaonis
ACTCCTCTTCAACCCAAGAACAATTATTTTGAAGAGCGACTTAGATCCAGACCACCGAAATAAGTTTTTTTCGACTTTCGTCCGATGACACACAGAAAAACCAATTTCTTAGAGAGCAAACAACTTGAAGCGTTGAAACTCGCCTAACGGAAAACGACGTGTCACAATCCATAGAAGGGGTCGGGAGATAGATGCAGTCCTATGTATCGAACAACTAGACATAAAGTTTGTTACTTTTTTCTTTGATACTTTGAACTTTTTTGAGTTTTCATTTTATTTTCTTTTATGCATATTTGTGTGGTATCACCCCCGTTGAACTCGGTTTGCATTACGGCCCCAACCACTGATTGATCTCGTCTGCCTAAGATCAATTCACAACGTGGGTAGGCAGACTGGAGATCAATGCAGTTACCTTGGTAACCAGACGTTGGAAGCGAGTTGGGAACGACGAGGCTGATATCAAATCTAACCAGATTCCCACCCGAATCACCAAAAGGTTAGAACGTCACATTTGGGTGCCGCGACCGATACCAAGCTAGTTGGTCGTCACAGGACGAGACAACACGACTGACGCGACAGTCGGACGTCACGTTTGAAGCAGCGACACCCGAACGGAGCAGCGAGGAGCGAACAGCTAGCGCCGCGGCGAAGACGTCACAATTGGTGCTGTTTGGGGACGTCACAGTTGGTGCCGTGGTAGACCAGGATAGAACGTCACAGTTGGCGCTGCGACCAGGGGACGACGTCATATATATATATATATATATATATATATATATATATATATTCGCACACCGTGAAATATATTTGCATTTCATTTAAAAATTAAGCATCAGAAATTATCCCACATGAGGTTATATTATTAAGAGAAACGAATTGTTATGCGGACAATCTATTCATTAATATTGTCGTATACATCAGAGAGCAACGGTGTGTGGATGTTGTGATATTAAGGCGTTGATGAAATGGTAAATCCTTAACTAACTGGTATCGTACAAGATCAAAGTAATTGTTACAGAATGTGGAAGCTGATCCAGAATAGCAAAAAAAAAAAAACTGTGTAGAAGAACAAGTGAGCTCTGAATTCTAAAAGTGATGAATTACCATGTATCTAATTTTAGATATAAGCACGAAATGTTTTGAAGACAGCAGACGGACGCAAAAATTTTAAACAATCAATATGCGTCCCGCACCCAGATTCCTTAGTGAGGCTAGCCAGCACGTGGCGGAATACTAACCCAACGAAAGGACAACCAAAAATTTTCTTCCCGCTTTCGCTTAGAATCGATATTAACTTGACTGCAACTCTCATGGAATAAAGGGAATAAGTAAAAGAAATCGTCCCTCTTAATGAAGACTATGATGAGAAATTAGCGGTCTAAAGAAATGAAAACCAAATGCATCATGAGACGCAACACAATCAGCTTTCACACTCGACCCTAGTTTTACTTGGATTTTAAAACCTAATCTTACACCCAAGCTAAACGAAATAAATTTGATTAAAATCAGTCCAGATGCCTGACTAGTCTGTTGCGTTCATTTTCGCACTAATACTCCACATGAAACTATAAATCTCTTCCTGTCTTCAGCTGTGGGATAAATAGCGGGGTAGACAAAGCCCTCTAGCCTTGGATGCAACCTGTTTAGGAGGACATCTATGAATTCCCAACCGTAGCTGATGTTGGTTAATTTGTTTTTTGTTTTCTTATCAAAATTTGTGTGTTATTTAAAGCCGAAACATTTTGGAATGTAAATATAATTTTTTTGCACGAATGAATATTACATTAATATTTTATTTTAGATTACAACGATCATTCCCGATACAACAAGTCCTACTATTTAACCCATAGTTGAGGAGAAGGAATGGATTCCTACCTTTCCCAATTGCATTTCCAGGTAAGTGAAAGTAACGAATTCGACTGGAATTCTAACTCTACTGACCGATTCCTCATTTGCAGCCACTATAAATTACATTACCAGAGCAGCATATAATCTGGGGCGAAGACAACAGGAAACTACTCCACTATTTTTCCCAGTAATGCATGCAAATTCACAAATAATAAAGAAAAGGAATATAAAAAGAAGGCAATGGAAAATCATTCCATTATCTTTCGTAAAGAGGCATGCCTATTCACAGACAATAAAGAAAATAAATCTATGGCGAAGGCAATGGGTAACCACTCCAACATCTTTCCCAAGAATGGATGGCAGTTCGAAGACAATAAAGAAAACGAATCTGTGGAGATCAATTATTACCTTCTTCCTGTAAGGACACGATATTTAATAAATAAAGAAAAAACATAGTGTTAACTTTAGCAAATCAGTCTCTTGAAATTTATTCAATAGGTGATTTTTTTTTTTTTGCCTCAGACCAAAATTCAATTAAATATCTATATTGTCTATATGAAAAGTATTTATTTATTTAAAATATCTCGAGTAGCCTTTGCGCAGCCTTGGTATAACTTCGTAACGGATCAGAACACAACCTTCGTCGACATGA
>CAHIKZ030005451.1:890000-902500 GCA_903632075.3 Acanthosepion pharaonis
AAGAGCGATGAGTATAGTAAATTTAAAGTCGACATTACTAAAATTGGATTACGGAAAATATTTTTCCACATTTTTAAGATCATTGTGTACTTACAAAAGGCACTCACGTCATTTACTTAAATTATGTTTTGCAGATAAAGTCTCCGTAGATCAACAATCATTATGTCAAGACCTGTCAATGTCGAGTCAGTTACGTAAAACATGGCGATGTCAGTTGAAAAACAACTAATATTTTGTTTTAAAAATACATTTCTCTGTTATTTTAAAGTAATTTATTTTTCAAATCAGATTAATTATCCTTTAAATCAGCTAATATTCCTCGAATAATGTTTCAGAAAAGCATATTTTATTTTCGGAAGATTTTTTAATACAGAGCATTGCATTGCGATAAAAGACGACGAAAAGAAGTAGCAAATCAGCTATTTTAGAAAAAAAAATATCGATTCCAATCAATATAATTTCTGTTTGAAATACACCAGATTATTTTGCTTACTTATTTAATCCGTTAGCTTTCAATTAACGCTAAAATGAAAGCTTCAAGGAAGTTTTTTCATTTATAAAATTCATTTTAAACCAAGGTATCGAAAATTATTGAAGGTACCTATAACATACTTTTCCAGTTATTAATTATTGGGGAATAATTTTATAGAGAAAATCAATCTTTCAATTTACATCCAGTACAGACCTATTAGTTTATTCATATAAGAAATAAGAGGAATATTTTGATAATTTATTATTACTTGGAAGCGTTTCATAAGTGAATCTTTGACTGATTGAGTTGTTGTTTTTACGGCTTATCAACACATTACATAGTATTTAAAGCCAGAAAATAATTTAGATTGCAAGATTTTTTTTCTGCAGATAATGATTTAACATCCATCTATATTTCTGAGATGAGGTATTGTAATTATTTACATAAAAAAAAGAAAATACCCCGTAAACAACTTAAATAGAGCTCACACCATTGTGATTGGTTGTTGGTCAACTTCCAATCAAAAGCATGATAGGCTGTTTGCTGTTCATTTAGCATGGGGTTGCATCAGAGATTGATCAGCTCTAGTGGAGCTGACTTGATGAGGGCAGTATGATGTTTGAAAGACCCGAAACTGACCAATGAGTGTTGTTCATGATGACGGTCGTCTTTGAGTATAGAATCCAGAGGTTAGCAGTGAATATTTCGAAGACAGTAGGAAAGCGTAGTTCAGGTTAGCAGGGGATATTTCGGTAAAAGTAGCAGAGCATAGTTCGTCCTTGTGTTTCTCTTTGCCTGACAAGCTGGCACTGGACATTCGGATAGAGTAAACAAAATGGCCGCCTTTATACACGACGGATTGAATATTCTACGTCTTCTGATTGGTTAATCATCTATTGGTGGACTTTAAAATGAGTCAAGTCATTTAGACTGACTCACTAGTAGATAATATACACAAAAAACTGCAACAATAAGCCAAATCAGAACATCACAGACGACGACCTCTAGCGATAAAGAGCGTATATTCAAAGCAATATCCAGACTGTTGTCCTCGTCTTTATTTCCATATTAACGACGTTTTGACGTTGAACGCTCCGGCCTTCATAGGTGATATACGTTGAAATTTCGAAGTGGATAAAAACGTTAGTTGAAATAATCCAGAGTTGAGTGTTCAATACTTGTCCACAGTAGAGGGAATAAAACTTGAAGAGTTGAGTTACAGAAGTGAATTAACTGAAACTGAGATATCCAAAAAAAAAAAAAAAAGGCATGGCACGTGGAATTAGAACAACCTCCTCCAAATAAAGGGTTCGGCTCGAAATTCCAACGCATGTCACCTGAAGAAGACCGGAGCATACATTTACCGAAATGTCGTGAATATGATATTTATGATGAGGACAACAGTCCGAATAAAATAAATCGTGTAAATAGTCAAAATAACTCAGTTTGGAAATACAGATAGGTCTCGAAGAAACTTGGAGCGTACAACGGCCGAAACGTTGTGAATATGACAATAAAGATGAAGGCAACTGTTCGAGCGATTTAAATCGTGTAAATAGTTACAGTACCTCATTTCAGAAATATAAACAGATCCTGAAGAAGGCGGGAGCGTACAACAGTCGAAATGTCGTGACTATCTCAATAGAGACAGTACGAACAATGTAGATCGTTCGTACTGTCATCCTCATCTTTACACTCTTTATATAGTGTAAATAATTAATGATTTAGTGATACCAATCTAACTAATTAACCAATAGGCTATAAACCGAAGTAATATACAGAATCTAGAATTGATTTTTGAATCTGGTTTTATTTTGGGGGTTGTTTTCTTTATTTCATTTCTTTTTAATAATGTTCGACAGAAAATATATGAGGCAATAAAAACGTACCTCATCAGAAGGATGCTGAGAATACCATAGACCGTACATGTGAGCAACGACGAAGTTTGGAAACATGAAGGACACTTACATTTAACATTAGAAAGAGATATTTGAAACTTCAAGGGCACATAATGAAGAAAGACGGCTTGGAAAATTTGACATACTGAAAGCTAGAGGGGGCACGACGAAGTGGTATAATAGTTAGCAAGCTTGTTTCGCTATATCAATTACGACTGAATAGTGAGTTCGATCTTCACTGAGTGCTCCATAATTTCGACCTTGTGCCACTGTTATGGGATCTTACCAATAATAATAATAATAATGGACCATTCCATACTTAATAAATACTGCGCCTCAGGAGTAGGCAAGGAGTCAGTAGTTCACTTTTGAACCGACTGTTCGGTTGAACTCTCTGCCTTTGAGCGGGGAGGAACCCGTAAGAGGCTACGCCGAAGGGTGGATTCTCTTTTGGAGAGGTAAACCGACCCTGAACCCGTTTATACGGGTTCAATGGACATATTTTTGGCCGAGCCCACGGGCTCGGAAAGCCCACGTTAAAAAGGCCTTGTGCCACATGACGCCCTCGTGTGTGTGTGGGGGGGACTGAATATCGTCAGTCAGTCGTTCACTTCTGAACCAACTGTTCGGTTGAACTCTCTTCCTTCGGGCGGGTAGGAACCCGAACGAGGCTACGCCGAAGGGCGGAGTCTCGTTCGGGGAGGTAAACCGGCCCTGAGCCCGTTTATACGGGTTCAATGGGCATATTTTTGGGCCGAGCCCACGGGCTCGGAGAACCCACAATAAATAACCGACCTTGTGTCACATGATGCCCCAGTGGGGGTGGGGGTGACTGAATATCGTCAGTCAGTAGTTCAAGTCGAGTCAAGAGTCGAGTCAGAGGCAGTCCGAAACAGAGTCGCGTTCAGACAATTACTGAAAGACATTGGAATAATGATACTGGTCGAGACTACATTGTTCTCTCTACTAAACCTGATTATTCGTACTAACACTTTCTACTTCTCTGTATATATTCCTGTTTGTAATATATCTGTGTTATTCCATATCCGTGTTCGAATTCTTCTTTATTGGTTCTACCTTGGACTATCACCGTGGTACAAGGAATCGGACCATAACAGCCACATCTACGCTACCCTTAGAAAATCATTTATGCACCTCAACGTGGTGTAATGGTTAACAAGCTTGTCTAGCTGGAACAATTATGACTGAGTAGTGAGTCAGCAAGCTTTTATATCCTGGCACATTCTCTACTCACATTAATAATACTTTCCAACACCAGCCTGGTAGCAACTGCCCCTGGTGGCACATTCTAAAAGATTTAATAAATCTTTTTTTTATGTGTTAAGTTCCTTCAGGAGGTAGGTGATCTTGACTGCCTTTTTTTTATTGTCATAGATTCTTAGGAAAGATTGTGGAGTAGTTCGCTTTGAATTCCCCATGGTTTTAAATCGGCCTATAAATCTTTAAACTTAAAACTAATGAGCCAACTCAACCATGTTATTTTACCCATAGAAGTGGGGAGAAGTGATGTTTTCATGCCTTTCTGTTGTATTCTTAAAGAGTGAAGGAACAGCAAAACACACGTAGATGAAAGAAAGAGAGGTTTATTGTAAAAGAAAATACACTACTGAAAGACAGGGACTCAAGTAGCAGGCTAGTAATTCCCAAAGCAAGGATATTTACCTTACTTTCCCGTTAAAACTGAACCCGTGGGCTTGGGCAAAAATTCCCCGTAGACTCCGTAAAAACGGGGTCAGGTATCTGTCTACCACCCCAAACGAGTCTCTGCTCTTCGGCATAGCCTCGTTTGGGTTCCTCTCTGCCTGAAGGCAGGGAGTTCGACTAGCTTAGCTTAGCTAAAGCATACGATATTCAGTCACCCTCCCATGAGGGCGTCATGTGGCACAAGGCCTTTTTAACGTGGGCTCTCCGAGCCCGTGGGCTCGGCCAAAAATATGCCCATTGAATCCATATAAACGGGTTCAGGGTCGGTTTACTTCCCCGAAAGAGAATCCGCTCTTCGGCGTAGCCTCTTTCGGGTTCCTCCCGCCCGAAGGCAGAGAGTTAAACCGATCAGCCGAACGTCCGACTTCAGACTGAACTTATAGTGATTTTCTAAGCCCGACATAGATGTGGCACAAGGCCGAAAGTATGGGGCACCCAGTGAGAATCGAACTCACTACTCAGTCGTAATTGATCTAGAAAGACAAACTTTCTAACCATTACACAACATCGAGGTGCCTTTATTTTTCAAACGTAGCTTAGAAGTGGCACAAGGCCGAAAGTATGGGGCACCCAGTGAGGATCGAACTCACTATTCAGTTGTAACTGTTTTAGCGAGACAAGCTTGCTAACCATTACACTACGCCGAAGTGACCTTATTGCTAAAGCATACCCCCAGGTATGTCCTTTGCTCACTATATATAGCTACTGATATAGTCAGTCCACATAGAGATAGTGGATGTGGGACATTCCATTACAACACTTTCCCAATGGCAACAATGAGAAAGCATGTTATTTATTTACTTTCCCTATACCGAATCTAAGATGAATGCTAAATTTAAGAAGAGTGACTCGTCACACTTTCTTGGACTAATGTTTTTTGTTTTTTTTTTCCCGCTAATATAAAGTGGAAAGAGTATATTGAATCAATCACTAAGTCTGGAGCTAGGAAAGTTGGTCCACTGCGTAGAGCTAGACATGATTTTTCTCGCCAGAATCTATCTTACATATTTATAAGGCTACCATTCATCCTTGCTTTGAATATTACCGCCACATCTGGTCTGGTGCTCCGGCTATCAATTTAGAGATTCTTAACAAAATCCAAAGAAGAATCTGCAATGTTACTGGTCCTGACCTGACATCTCGGATTCAGTCACTTTCCCACTACTGTAACGTAACTTCCCTCTGCCTTTTTTCCTTTTTTTTTTTTTTTTTTTTTGTAAATACTTTCATGGTAATTGTCCAGATGTAATTTTCTCTATGGTACCTAGACTTTATGAATTTAAGCGCCGTACTAGATTGGCGTCAAGGTCTCATCATTTTAAATAGCTTATAGCTCGATGTTACTGTAAGTTCTATGCTAACAGTTTCTTCTCTCACACTTCTCACATGTGGAACTCTCTTCTGGCTTCTGGCTTCCCAGTCAACTTTGAACTTCAAAAATTTAAATGCAATGTCAATCGTTACCTTTTGTTTTCTTAATTATTTTACTGTTAATTTTCCTTAATAGTATATTTTTCTCATATTCTCTACCAGCGCCTTAGTAGCTTTATTGCCTTGCTTAGAGTGAAATGATTAAAAAAGAACTCATAATGTAACTGTTATGCAACTGTATATGTTTCCAAACTTATTTACCGATGCAGCTACACAATCTTCCACTTTTTCTAGGTAATGATAAGCATCAAAAATTGTTAGTTCTGTCGAATAATAATCGTATGTCTGGTATTCTGCATTTGGTACCTATATTGGTTTGGACCATTTTATTATGATAAGATTGTCAGGCAAGTGTTTTGAGACTTTCGAAAACCACACTCAACGTTTGATAGAAACGCTGATAAGATCAGTTCAATTAATTCTTGTTAATTTCAGACAAAGAACATAGATTTGAATTATCACCGCACCGGAAAGAGCTGAGAAGTAGGAGGAGGAGTAGGAGGAGGAAGAGGAAGTTGATAATGGTATTGCCCATGTTAAAGAATAACAGCTTCAGTGCCCAATTTCAAACACCGAATGCTTAACTAATGTTTACGTTGTTTGCGTTTTCAACCACAAGCGTCCCTTACAAATTCATTTACTTTAATCAGGCTTCGGGAGTTAGCAACAGAAAAACGCGATCCCAGCCGGAAACAGACGAAAATTTGAGCAGTTTTTTTTTTTTTCATGAAAAACGTAAACAGAACGAAATCATGAAAAAAAAATGCCTGAAAATGTTACCTGATGATATAAATGTTAAATCCCTTCTTTCAAAAAATGATTTTTTCTTTCTTAATGGTTTTGCATTTTTAGAAAATATAGTTATTCATTTACCCCAAATTATTTAATTACACGAAAATATTTTTCCTCTGTCCCAAGGTGTCCAGATAATCGAGCAAGTACACTCAAGGTAACGACAAACTTGTCAGAGTTAGAGAAATGCTCGTATTTAAATAAGTCTTTTTTCGTTCTTTGTGTTTCAAATAGAAGTATTTTAATTACAGATGTTTCAAAATATACTTTCACTTTCACTTTCGTTTTTGATAGAGCGTCTAGCGTTGGAAAACGGTAGTCGAGCTTCTTACGACTACTGCATTTCATTGCATCGATCCCTCAGTAGCTGGACCGAACCGAAAGGAACGAATAGTGCAACAGTAGTACGCTGCTATGTCTATGTAGGCCGACTAAATAAAACCAATGAGTAGAAGCGAGAGAATCAGCTAGCAAGCCGCTGACGAAAGAAGAGGCGACGAAAGAATTACCATTGAGTCAGTGGAGAAAAAAGACTCCAAGAGAAAGGCTTCCGAAGGTAGGTAGATATAGGGAGGGTGCAGATAATACTGAGGTGCTAACTCCGAAATGGTGGAAGACATTAGAGAGACAAGAAGAGAGAATCAATATAGGAAGGAAGGAAGGAAAAAAGAAGGAAGAATGAAAGAAAAGAAAAAAAGAAACAATGGAATCAAGCAATGAAGGTAAGAAAGACGGAATGAAGGAAGAAAAGAAAAATAGAAATAAAGAAAGGAATAAAGATAAGAAGAATGGAAAGAAAGACAGAAAGAAATGAAGGAAAGAATGAAGAATTGATGGAAGGATAGAAAAAGAAAGACAGAAAGCAATTGAAGGAATGAAAAAATGAAAAATTGAAGGATAAGAAAAGAAAAGAAGGAAGGGAGGACAGAAAAAGAAAGAAAGGAAAGAATGGAAGGAATGAAAAAAAGTAAAATGGAAGAAAAGAAAAAAGAAAGAAGAAAGGAAGGAAGGAAGGAGGAGAGAAAAAGAAGAAGAATGAAACAAAAGAAGGAATGGAATGAATGAAAGAGGGAAGAATGAAAGAAAAGAAAAAAGAAAGAAACTAAGGAAGGAGGGACGAAAGAATGAAAGAAAAGAGAAAAAATAAAGGAAAGGAATGAAAGAATAAAAAATTTAAGAAAAGAAAAAAGAAAAGAAAGAAGGAAGCACAGAAAAAGAAAGAAACAAAGGAAAAAAAGAAGGATGAATGGATGGAAAGAAAAAAGAAAAGAAGGAAGGATAGAAAAAGAAAGGAAGGAAGGAATGGGAGGAATGAATGAAGGAAGAATGGAAAGAAAGAAAAAAGAAAGGAAGAACGAAAGAATGAAAGAATGGAAGAAAAGAAAAAAAAAGATTAAAGGAAGGAATAAAAGAAAGAAAGATTGAAGGAAAGGAAAATGAAAGGAAGGATAGAAAAAGAAAAAACAAAGGAAGAATTGGAAGAAATGAAAGAAAGAAGAATGGAAGGAAAGAAAAAATAAAAATTAAAAACGGAATGAATGAATTATAGAAAAAGAAATAAAACAAACGAAGGAATTAATTAAGGAAGAATGGAAAGAAAGAAAGAAAGAAAGAAAGAAAGAAAGAAAGAAAGAAAGAAAGCAAGGAAGAATGGATGAATGGATGAAAAGGAAAAAAAGATTAAAGGAAGGAAGAAAAGAATGAAGAATTGAAAGAAAGAAAAAAGAAAAGGAAGAAAGAATGATATAAAAAGAAAGAAACAAAATAAAGAATGGAAAGAATGAAAATGGAAGAATAGAAAAAGAAAAGAAGCAAGGATAGAAAAGGAAATAAAACAAAAGAATGAATGGAAGGAAGGAATGAATGAAGAATGGAAGGAAAGAAAAAAAGAAATGTAGGCTACAAAATAGAAAGAATGCAAGGAAGAATGAAGGAAAAGAAAAAGAAAGGAAGGAAGGAATAATGGAAGAAGAGAAAAAGATTAAAGGGATGATTGAAAGAAGGAAGAATTGAAGGAAAGAAAAAAGAAAAGAAGCAAGAAGGGAATAATAGGAAAAGAAAGACACAAAGGAAGGAATGGAATGAACGAATGAAGGAAGTATTGAAAGAAAGAAAAAAGAAAAGAAGCAAGAAGGGAATAATAGGAAAAGAAAGAAACAAAAGAAGGAATGGAATGAACGAATGAAGGAAGAATGGAAGGAAAGAAAAAAGAAAAGAAAAAATGAGGGAATGATAGAAGATAAAAGAAACAAAGGAAGGAATGGAAGGAATGAAAGAAGGAAGAATTAAAGGAAAGAAAAAAGGAAGAAAGCAAGGAGGGAATAATAGAAAAAGAAAGAAACAAAGGAAGGAAGGAATGAAGGAAGAATGGAAAAAAAGAAAAAAGGAATGAATGAAAGAAGGAAGAATGGAAGGAAAGAAAAAAGGAAAGAAGCAAGGAGGGAATGATAGAAAAAGAAAGAAACAAAAGAAGGAATGGACGGAATGAAAGAAGAAAGAATGGAAGGAAAGAAAAAGGAATGAATGAAAGAAGAAAGAATGGAAGGAAAGAAAAAGGAATGAATGAAAGAAGAAAGAATGGAAGGAAAGAAAAAAGAAAAGAAGCACGGAGGAAATGATAGAAAAAGAAAGAAACAAAAGAAGGAATGAAGGAAGGAAGAATGGAAGGAAAGAAAAAAGGAATGAATGAAAGAAGGAAGATTTGATAGAAAGAAAAAAGGAAAGAAACACGGAGGGAATGACAGAAAAAGAAAGAAACAAAGGAAGAAATGGAAGGAAGGAATGAAGTAAGAATGGAAGGAAAGAAAAAAGAAAAGAAGGAAAGAGGGAATAATAGAAAAAGAAAGAAACAAAGGAAGGAATGGAAAGAAAGAAAGAAAAATGAGAGAAAGAAAGAAAGAAAGAAATGAAGGAATGATGGAAAAAGAAACAACGTAAGAAATAGAAGGAATGAATGAAGGAAGAATGAAAGGAAAGAAAAAAGAAATGTAGAATAAAAAAGAAAGAAAGAAATGGATGACAGGAAGTAAGGAAGAATAAAAAGGGAAGAAGAGTAAAAAAAATGAAAGAAGTGGGGATTAAAGGTTTTAAAATTTAAGATTATAGAGAGAATCGTCTGGTGATTTGATATTTACCAAGACTGGCAAATTATTATTAGTAACAAGTTCGATTCTTACACTTAGGCCTAGGCTAAGTAATTTACTATCGGACATAAAGAACTCAGAATATGGAAAGAATGGGATAAAAGTGTGTATATCTAAGACGAGAATGTACTAAGTAACGAAAGAAAAGAAAAAGAAAGAATGAAAGAACAACAAAAAAGAAAAGGCACTCAAAGAGAAATGCAAAGTTACAGAAGGAAGTAAAAGATGGCCTGCTTCATGGAGGAAACATTTGCTTATTTCCTGGCCTCGCCAAATACGGTGTTCGATTTCAGATAAAATCCGGACATATTGAATAGAGAATTTTCAAGCCGGGAACTTATCTTATTGGCGCAATAATCCCCAATTCCTCCAACGTATAGCCTTTTAAGCAAAGTGTACTAAATGCCAAACAAACTCATTTAAAAATGGCGGAACGACTAAACCAAGAACCCCACTTAAAAGAAATGCATCATGGGATTGAAGCATTTTCACCCAGGAAGCTGAAAAGATCAGAAGGAAAGAATGAACTAGAAACGGAAGAGAGAGAGAGAGAGAGAAAGTGAGGAGTTATGAAAATTTGGAGAAGACATATTTCTCACCAGGGTCAGAGGTTGGTATTTCTCGTCGAGCTAAAAATAAAAGTCAGGATTTCGAAATCTGAATATCAAAGGCGGAGAGGCTTTATCACTTGAAAGATAGGCTCAATACCTATTTTCTAGTTTTATTCCTACTACCGAGTAAGCTTTGTATTGTACTGTAATAAGCTTCGTACATACCAAGCTAGGCTGATTTTTTTAAAAAATCATCCCAAGTAAGGCAACAATGTTACTAATACGCAAGGGTTTACTGCGAATGAAAGAGAACGAGAAGACTTCAGAAGGAACCGGAAACCAAATCCTAAACAGGAAACAAAGGATAAACCTTTAATCTTGTTTAATAGACGGTGAAAGAGTGTAAACTGGGCGATAGGTTAACCTATCGACCCATATGTAAGAAACAGGGTTATTTACTGTGTCTGGTTTAGTTCTGGCACGAGGTCACAAATATTGGGGAATCTACAAGGATCGAGCATTTAGTATTAGGTTGAGCCATAAGTAATTTCCGTTGAATTTGCTTATTATTTTTTTTTATAAATACAATGCATGATGAAATGTTATTCCATTATGCATTCAGCATTATTTGCAGTAACCTGTCGGCAGCTCTTAAATATGTTTACATAAAATTTATTAGGTTTTTCTGCGACATTTTTTTTGACGAACTCTTGAATCTGGTTTTCATTAGAGAAGGTTCTCTCTTTCTCCCACCACGCCATCACATATAATAATCAGTTGGTGTAAGGTTAAATGGCAAGTCGGTTAGCATAGATCAACCGAGTTCCTAAGTTTTTCATGCGTTATTTTTGCTGTATGGAGTTATGTCTTATCGTAACTGAGAACAATAGTTTTACTTAAATCCACGGTGAACGCTACCATTAATGTACTCCAAATTCATTCTTAAGTGGCACGTATTACTAGCCACTAGGATGATACATTCGTTTTTACAATGAATCCCCTAAACCGAAATTTATTTATGACTCAACCATTTTTTTTTAAATCAAGTCCAATCCAAGCAAGATATTAAAGCCATTGAGACACGAGGGCTTACTAAGCGTAGAAGAATTAGAAAACGAAAACATCACTAACGAGTGAGTAAAGAATAAGCGTAGTCAGGAGGACAGTAGATAGCGATTGACATTGCATTTAAATATTTGAAAAGTCGGTTGGAAAAAAGCATGAAACTGGAAGCGGGTTCCACAGGCGAGAAAATAAACTGTTAGAATAGAACTTAGGGTTACAGCTAGCCAACTCATTTCTACATCGATCAGTTAGTTTTATACCCAATCACTACATGATCCATAGCTAAGGATTTTGAAAAACGACCGGTTCCTTGAAGAGGTCCAGGGAGTCGCTGACTCCACATGCAATTCTCCATCTTTGGAAGAGGCAGTTCAAAAAAAAAAAATGCAATATTGCTGATACATCATGGCTAGGGTGGCTAGATCTTCACTTTTTAACTTCGGAAGAGTTCAAAAATGGCTGCGTGGCCTGATGGA
The DNA here is from genome assembly GCA_903632075.3 of Acanthosepion pharaonis. Taxonomy (NCBI): domain Eukaryota; kingdom Metazoa; phylum Mollusca; class Cephalopoda; order Sepiida; family Sepiidae; genus Acanthosepion; species Acanthosepion pharaonis. The sequence goes on from CAHIKZ030005451.1 coordinate 901,554, forward strand.
TTATTTTCCAATCTACAACCCCTTCATAGTCCTGGGTATGACGATAAACTATATCCGACAGCAAGGCCTATGGTAATGAGATTTAAAGTTTTGAGGGGCGTCGAACCACCTTTTAATTGATGTCGTTCCCAGGTCAACCCTGCCCCGAAGTGGTAGTACCTGTTAAAATCCCAACTATGACCAAATAGTACGGAGGAAGTTCCTTTCCGATAGCTTTTTCATAAGAACAGCTGCTTTGTGGAACAAGTTCCCGGTAGGATGTATTCACAATCACTACAATATTTACCTCTTTAAATCAAGAGTTAACTGTTATATTTCCTACACAACCCCATGAACGTAATTTCTTGCCTTTTCTTGCGCTCATACAACACACATAGAAGTCCTCTACCTTGAGTGACTCTTGTGCCTTGTAGTTGATGAACATTAGTATAATACGGGAGAAAGACAAAAATATCCGCACTCTTGTTATGTTGTATACTATGGCGAAAGTGCAGATTATTTTTGATTTACCCTCGGATATATATAAAAAAACTGCATATATATATATATATATATATATATATATATATATATATATATATACAAGGTTATTTTTAAATATTTTTTATGGGTTTTTCTTTTTAAATAAAGCGTTGGGAATTCAATTGTTAAAATTCACATGAGGATACCATAAGGTTCAAACAAATATCGCTGGTTCAACTCATCTAATTTTTTAATATATATATATATATATATATATATATATATATATAACTCGGCATTCTCTCTCGCCCCCTTTCTTTTTTTTCCTTCTCTTTCTCTGACTCTAACTTTCTCTTTTACTCTTTTCTTATCTATCTATCTATCTATCTCATTTTGCTGGTATCTATCTTGATAGATAGCAAGTGAAAAGCATTGGTTTGTTGGAGAGAGTCCAAAATGGACATCCCCAAAGAGAAGGTAACCGA
>CAHIKZ030005451.1:905000-912500 GCA_903632075.3 Acanthosepion pharaonis
ATTCGGATTGCCAACACACAAACAGAATGTCTCATATCGAGAATATTCCACATTGAACATGAAGAAAAATTAATTATTTTTAATAATATGTAAAAATCTCCACTTTCACCTGAAGACGGTTGCGAGACCAGACCAGAAACACGTGTCGTGAAATTATGTAAAACAAAGTATAATATTTTTTCTCAATAAATCCACATTACAACCAAAAAACGTTTGCGGCACCCTCTTCTTTTTTTAATATATATATATATATATATATATATATATATATTTGTTTAAAAATATGATTCCTTCGCTACATAAGAGTTCTCATGTTTCAAAAACGAGAGCCGAAGCCATCCAAATAATTATTAAAATTAAGTTGAATTGAGGTGTTTCGTCCCGTTTCATCTTCAAGCGAAATTTTAAGAATAAGCTATCTCTCAGTTTACGTGTGTTTTTAGGCATTGTCCGTTACTAAATTCTTTGTTGTAGGAGTGGCTAGACTATTTTTCTTCGTTAAGTGGTCAGAGAGTTAATTCATATCAATAGATTCATCATCTTCTGAGAGGTTTTGCTAAGGTTGGGTAGGGTATCTATTTCAAGGCTAATGTTTCCTGGAAAGGATCACTAGCCAAATTAAAAATCACCTTGGATTAACACTCTGGATTAACACCAAAGAAGTCATAAACTGGTTTACCAACATCGACAATAAGACCGACTGCACCCTAATTTTGTTCGATATTGTAGATTATTACCAGTTAATATCAAAAGACCTCTTCACGACTGCCCTGGAGTTTGCTACAGAATATTCTGACTTAACTAAGGAAGAAACAAACATAATTCTCAGTGCAAAGAAATCTGTCCTCATACATAATGGGGACCAGTGGATGAAAAACACTAATGACAGCTTTGACATCACCATGGGATCTCTAGACTCTGCAGAATCTTCGGAGCTTGTCGGTCTATTTATACTGTACACTCTAACCGCCCACCGTGAACTAGACATTGGGGACATCGGGCTATACAGAGATGACGGGCTCATGGTAGTGAGGAGCTCCACGAATTTTAAAACAGAGAAAATTAGAAAGATAATTTATAAAGAATTCGGGAAACTAAATTTAAAAACAATAGTCAACACTAAATTAAAAAGAGTAAACTTCCTAGACGTAACCCTAGACTTAACGAACAACGTTCACCTACCTTACAGAAAACCTAATACTAATCTCCTGTATGTACACCCTAAGTTAAACCACCCTTCATCTATAATTAAGCATATACCCACATCAATAGAGAAAGGAATAAGTATGAACTCAGCAAATAAGGAAATATTCCGACAATACAGTAGTTTTTATAACACAGCCCTGAAAAATAGCGGATACAAAAACGCTGACATAACCTATAGAAACGATAGTACCAAAAATAAGAAAAACAGAAAAAGAAAGATCATCTAGTACACCCCTCCGTACAACCAAATGGTCAGCACCAAACTAGGCCATAAGTTCCTAGCTTTAATTGAAAAACACTTTCCCACCAATAGCAAACTTAGCGACATCTTTAACAAAAACACCTTAAAATTGAGTTACAGCTGCACTGAAAATATAGAAAGAATCATAAAAAGACATAATAAGAAAATCCTAGAAAAACACGCAAACCAAACCAGTAATAAAACACATAAACTAAAATTAGATAAAAATAACGAAAGATTATGTGATTGTAGAAACCCTAAAAACTGCCCGTTGGAAAATAAATGCCTCACAAAATCCATGGTATACCAATGCACTATCTCATCCATTGAGAGTCCTAACACTGATAGGATATACATAGGCTCAACAAAGAATAATTTTAAAATTAGATGGAGGCAACATAAGAGCTCCTTCAACAAGATTCAAAATAGAAATCAGACATCTCTATCCCAATATTTCTGGCATCTAAAAGAAACGAATAAAAGACCAAAAGTAAAATGGAAAATAGTAAATAAAACAAGAACTTGTAAAACCTGGGATGACCCATGCCCTTTATGTCGACAGGAAAAACTACATATCATTAAATTTATAAATAATGAAAAATTATTAAACCATAGACAGGAGTTAACGGTTTTTTGCCGACACCAACAAACTTTCGCATTAAATAATTAGTGTGACGTCGTCCCCCGGTCGCAGCGCCGACTGTGACGTTCTATCCTGATCTACCACGGCGCCAGTTGTGACGTCCCTAAACAGCACCAAATTGTGACGTCTTGGCCGCGGCGTCAGCTGTTCGCTCCTCGCCGCTCCATCCGGGTGTCGCTGCTCCAAACGTGACGTTCTAACCCTTTGATGATTCGGGTAGGAATCTGGTTAGATTGGTACCAGCCTTGCCGTTCCCAACCTGCTTCCAACGCCTGGTTACCAGGGTAACTGCACTGATCTCCAGTCTGCCTACCCACGTTGTGAATTGATCTTAGACAGACGAGATCAACAGGGTTGGGGCCGTAATGCAAGCTGAGTTCAACGGGGTGATAAACACAAATATGTATAAAAGAAAATAAAATGAAAACTCACAAAGTTCAAAGTATCAAAGAAAAAAAGGTAACAAACTTTTTATGTCTATTTGTTCGGTACATAGGACTATGTCTACTTCCCGACCCGTTCTGTGGATTGTGGCACGACGCTTTCGCTAGGCAAACTTTAACGCTTCAAGTTGTCTGCTCTCTAAGAAATTTGTGTTTCGGGTGTCTTTGGACGAAAGTCGAAAAACTTATTTCTGTGGTCTGATTCTAAGTCGCTCTTCAAACTACTTGTTCTTGGTTGAAGAAGAGTCCAGAAGTGTGCGTGAATCTTGGTCAGCTATCTTGATGCGGTTTCAACACTGGGCACTCATCTCTGCCTGCCATCCGGGGCTCAACTTCTTCTCTCCAGGGTCTGAGCTCTTCTCTGCCTGTCGTCCGGGGCTCAACTCTTCTCTCCAGAGTCTGAATTACTGGGCACTCATCTCTGCCGCCGGTGCGCGAACAAACTTCTTCTCGCCAGCTTGGGTCGAACGAACTTCTTCTCGCAGGGCCAAACGAACTGGCCTCTTCTGCCCGCTAGGGGCGAACGAACTCTGCCCGCCGTCCGCGGCTCAACTCCGCCTGCCGTCCGCGGCTGCACTGATTTCTGTCTGGTGGGCCTTCGTTTTTATTGACGCCGTCAAAACTGGGGTGGGTCTGTCGGCGCCAGGGGTTCTTCGATAATTCTAAATACGTATCCACCCTTCTTATTTCTGGTTAGGGATTTTCCACTCTTTTCCATTTTTGGTAACTCTTTTCTCACTCCCACTCTCTTACTGTGCTTCTGAGGGGCGTGCACTAACTTCCCCACTTCTTCGTATCGGCTTCTCACACTTACACTCTGGATAGAGGCGTCGACTGATTTTCTTCGTGCGTCACGTGACCGCTCTCGGCCAATGAGGTCCTGGTCGGGTATCTTTCCTCCTCCTTCGTGCGTCATGTGATCCACTTGGCCAATGACGTCTTAGTCGGACGAACAACCCGTGGCTTTGTTTTGGGAAAGAAATACCTTTGCTTAACTAAAAAAAAAATTAATTAAATCGTCCTTATCATGAGCGGCCGAGGTTACAATCCTCGGTTTTTAACACGTGGCGTTTGTCGACAGTTTATCGCTAATTGGACATGATCTAAGAAAGAAATTTTCCTAGCCTACCTGGCGTCTCTAAAGCAAAAAAATAAAAATATTTCATTTTCCTTTCGGCCCATGTGTTGATAAAAAAAATCTTTATTATCACAGGGCAAACATTTATTCTGTCAAAAAAAAAACTTAGCCAGTGAAAACTTCTTGTGTGGGATTTTTTTAATTTCCACACCCAGGAAGACTGTCTGTGTTTCGTCAATGTTCAACAATGGATTTCTTCTTTTGGGTGACATCTAATTGATAACAAAATTCCATTTTCGTGGACAAGCAGAAATCCATCAACGCTTGTTCGTAGGTGACCTAGATATTTTCGACATTTGATACCTATCAACTATAACCTTTTTCCTCCTCATTTCCGTCTTAAGCCGTGTGTGTGTGTGTGTTCGCCTATGACCCGTCTCGTATTATTTTTTTTTTTCTTTCTTCTTCGTTTTCTTTCTTTCTCCCAAATCGCTTGAATGCAAAGAAGGAATTATTCTTAAAACCTAAAAATATTTTTTCGGCCTTAAATAATTATCAAATGGTTGATAAACCGTAAAAAACAAATCATATATCTATAAATATTTTTTCAAATCGTCAGGATGCATGGTGCCACATTAGCATAAAAAACCCCATAGCTAAATAAAAGTCTCAAAACTTTAGAAAAACCATTAAATAGGAAAAACCTTTTTGTAGTCTAAAAAAAAAAAAACAAATTGAAATTCAGTGCAATACGATTTGTATATAAAACACCCACTTAAATAAACAAATAAATAAAAAGATAATCAAATGGACAATAATAAATTACAATCCTCCCGGCACTTAACGACTTGCAGGCGCGCCATAAAAATATCACTCACTGGGAACCAACTAAAGAGTGACCGCAAACATTAGCCTTGAAATAGATACCCTACCCAACCTTAGCAAAACCACTCAGAAGATGATGAATCTATTGATAAGACTTAATAAAGAAATTGTGTCCTCTGGCAGGATTCGAACCTGAAACCCGCTTATATGAAGACGTATACGATAAAGAACTTAAATGAGTAGTCGGAATAGCTTTTCCAGTTTTGCTCATTATATCAACTTTTGTGCGGGGATTATTATATATCCTATTAGCAACCATAGCAAAAATCCAAAATTACCCCATGTGGGTATAGCCTATTTCAACCTTGCACCAGTCCTCTTCAGCCCCGGACTAACGCAAGGTTGCACCGGTTTGAAATAGTCTATACCCACATGAAGTAATTTTGTTTTGTTTTTTTTTTGCTGTTGTTGAGTATTTTCCCCTAGTGTCCTCACTCGGAATGTGACATAAGGTCGGGTTTAACGTGGTAAACCCGAGCCATAGGCCCAACAGTCGTCGATACCCACACTTTAGTGCAATGTGAAATATCGGGCAGCTCTTCCCCGCTAACTGGCAGCTCACAGAGCAACAATTGAGTTGCACTCTACCCGAAGACAGAGACGCAACTAAGAGACGATAAAGCCTACCCGGCATATGCCAGGTAAGTATAGGTATTTGCCTCATCTTCCGACTGAGACGGGATGTGACACAAGGTCCGGTTTATTGTGGGGAACCCGAGCGCGTACACTTGGGCCAAGGAGAAAAAAAATTCCCTGATACCCAGCAAGCGTCGTTTGCGCCGGCCTCGGTGGCAAGTACTGATCCCTCTCTCTAACCCTATGAGAAGGTGCGGCCTTGGATAGCTGTTCCCCAGGGCCTGGCACCTAACAGAAGTATTTTCGTCAGTTGCGCCTCTATACTCCGACGAAGCCGCAACTGAATCGCACTCAGCCCAAAAAAAGAGACGCAACTGAGAGATGATGACCCTACCCGGCACGTGTCAGGTAATTATGGGTATTTACCCATACCACCCCTTTCACTGTTATTATTTATGTATTTATGTATTTATTTATTTATTTGGGTTAATTTATTTCACTTGTTTTACATTTTCATTTTGTAGTATTTACTCTTTTCGATTTTTGATGTTTTATTAACGTAGTGAAAAAATTATCGCTTATTATATATATATATATATATATATATATATATATATATGTGTGTGTGTGTGTGTGTGTGTGTGTGTGTGTTTGTGTTGCGTTTGTGTGTGTTTACAAAAATGTTATGTAATATATATATATATATATATATATTCTGGAAATTTGAAAACAAATATAAGAAAATTCACAGAACTTGCTGATATTCTTAAACCAAAATTATATTATGTGCTTAAACACACACACACACATTTATATATATATATATATATATATATATATATATATATATATGATTATTTATTTAAAAAATATGATGGGACTTTATCGCTACATAAGAGTTCTCATGTTTCGAAAAAACAAGAGCCTAAAACGTCAATATAATTATTTGAATTAAATTGAATTAAAGTACTAAGCTCTGTTCCATCTTCAAGCGAAATCTTTTTGGAATAACTTATTTCCGAAATTTACACGTTTTATAAGCATATTCATTACTGAAAGTTAAAATTACTATGGTAACGGCTAGAGCAATTGTTTAAAGAAAAGGGGCGAAGGTGTTAATAATTTGTATCAATATCTCAGTTACATTCACAGATATCAAGTCAGGGTAAGGTTGGGGTGTCTAAATTTAAAGCGGAAGATGACATCGTCTAGTCTGGTTAAGTGTCTATGGAGATTTATTTATTTTTTTATTTTATTTTTTATTATTTTTTCTGAAAGGGTTTTAGAAAATAGCTGGTCACTCGTATTCGTGGATACCCGTCTACTAGGGCGGGTTAGCTTATTTGTTTGAATTTTTTTTTTAATGGATACTCATATTTAACAGATTATATTCTTTTCTTTATTTAGGTTGGAAAAATAATGAAACAAAGAAATGTCGTTTTTTGACGTTAAAAAATACGTCAAAAAACGACATTATTACGTCATTACTTTTGCACCAACCTAATATCAACCAGCATATTTATTTATGTGTCAGTCAGTTATGTGCCAGGCGTGATACGCGGGGTGGAGATCATGTATCTTTCGATACATGACTGACGGGGCAGAATTTTTTTCCGCTATAGGTTGCCATTTCTTTCTGCGGTAGACCAGTTGCCATCCAAGGCTATAGAACCCGATCTGTCCGGCTATTTACCTGGGGACAAGAAAAGGAGGATTCATACGTTTCCCAAAAGGCATTAGCACATAAGTGAATGCAATCGATTCGACTGGTATTCGAACTCGGCTCTCCGATTCCTCAATCCGGGCCGCTATCCATTGCTCCTCTTTATATGTATAATATTTTAAATAGGGTGTCTGAAAACTTCACCATTTTAACATTGTGTATTTGGTTAAGTAATCGATTTTTTTTTACGGCTTATGGGTTATTTGAAGCCAAAATATATTTTCCATTGCAAGAATAATTCCTTTTATTCTCGAGTGAACACTGCAGTAAGACATCTTTGAGAATAAATAAAGAAAACTTTGAAAACAATGATTTTTTTTTTCAGATATAAATACTACTACATATACTATTTACTATTTAACCCATTGCTGGGGAAGAAGAGGGTGGATTCAGACATTTTGGCAAAGGTGTTTACAACTGGCATAATTCGCAACTCGGTTTTCCGAGATTCCGAGCCACTATCGATTACACCAGCCGCACACCCACCCAATGCTCTGATATTGCACCTAGTACTTACAGAGGGTTGATAACGACTATGGTCCATCTTAACATTTGTGACTATTACAAGCTCATCTATTTTGAATAAAAGTACTGCCCAGCCTGTTATGATGAATTAAAGAACGTAGCTGTGACGAGTGCGCGAATGGGTGGCTCCGACCGGGGGAGATTTTATTTGACGATGTGTTTATCTTGGCGTCAGCGAAA
>CAHIKZ030005451.1:917500-935000 GCA_903632075.3 Acanthosepion pharaonis
CAACATGGATATTTATTAGACCCCGGGGAAGGTTTTAAAACAGGATAAATGTTTATTGAAAAAATCTTTATCAATCTCTTTTCTGTTATATTTTAATATCTTACGGTAATTGTTCGGTATAAGACTACAATTTGTCTTGTTACGAATGTCTAGACAAGGATAAATTTCGGTGAAATGTTTCACTTTTAAATATATTTCCTACATTTCGTAGGATTTTTCAGAATAAAAATGAAACAAAAAATAATTTATTTCGTTTTTCATTTATGGTGGCATGCGTGATACACGCTTAGGCGATCATGTATCTTTCGATACATGAGTGACGAGGCAGATTTTTTTTCCCGCAGTAGGTTGTCATTTCTTTCTGCGATAGACCAGTTGCTATCCAAGGCTATAAACCCGGTTTGTTCTGCTATTAACCCATAGCTGAGGAGAGAAGAAGAGGATTCATACCTTTCCCAAGAGTATTGGCACGTCAGTCAGTCAGTTATGTGCCATGCGTGATACACGCGTAGGCGATCATTTATCTTCCGATACATGACTGACAAGGCAGATTTTTCCCGCAGTAGGTTGCCATTTCTTTCTGCGGTAGATCAGTTGCCATCGAAGGCTATAGAACACGATCTGTCCTGCTATTTATCCATAGCTGAAGAAGAGGATTCGTACCTTTCCCAAGAGTATTGTCACGTAAGTTAGTCAGTTATGTGACATGCGTGATACACGCTTAGGCGATGACGAGGCAGATTTTTTTTTGTTGTCATTTCTTTCACGGTAGATCAGTTGCCATCCATGGCAATAGAACCCGGTCTGTCTATTATTTACCCATAGCTGGGTGGAGAAGAAGATGAGGATTCAGACCTTTCCTAAGGTAGATAGATAGAAAGATAGATTGTGGACTCTCCCGTTGTTGATCGACGAGGGCTATTTACCCGTGCCTACCGGTGAACCTTTTACGACGTATGGGGGTCAGGCCACTCAGTTCGTAGGAACGGGCAACCCGACATCAGCACATATGATTTAGTTATAGTGGTCAAGTTTTTGCGCACGACCCACCACATTTTTTGAAGGGCCGAATACGGAAACCTGGTGCATTATGGGCCACCAGGTCCCAAAACGCAAGTTTTGATTTCAGAATTGTACTTTTCCTAGCCTAGCTGCCGGACTGTCTACTATTTACCCATGGCTACTATTTACCCATTTACTCATGTTAAAAAAATGGCCGCTCAATGAAGCGTCTGAGAAATTTATAGAATTATTCTATTCTCTCACAAAGGCTGGCCTTAATTCTTGACCATTAAGACTCTTTCTTATTTCGTTTTTGGCGCATTCCTATAGTAAGACCAGAAATTTACCAATATTCTTCTACTCACGTTGCCTTTCGCTTAGCCTGTGTCAGCTGGCGTAAAAAAAAAAAAAAAAAAAACATATAATAATTTTCAATGTGTATTTATTTATATATTTCCTGTCCCATCTTTAATGCAAAGGGAGGTAAATCAACTTAAGTTAGTAAATTTATCAGTGATTACTTCCCTTAGTCGTTTGCATAATTTATACAAATAAAATATTTATCAGCATTTAGACAAAATTAGTTCCCGAGCAAAATAAAGATTTTTTTTTTTTCTTTTTGCGACTGACCGGATCGGAAAGGCGACGAAATGAGCTAAAATCAATTCAAATCTTAAAATAAACGAACATGGACGACGTTTGTTCCTCGGGCGGGGGATCTGGTCGATTGACGGCTTTAAACAATAGGCTGGATGGCTAATTAGCTCAATGCGGATTAAAAGTCGACATCACAGTTTGGGCTATGACCTCATTGGTCGGACATTTTCTCTAAAAGGCAAGTGTTCCGTATTTAAGTGAAAGAGGTCATACGGTGATGGGCGTAAACAAGTATTTCGAACGGCCATCTTTAAAGTAGGCGAATCCCACGACTTCAACAGCGGGCGGAACAAAATCTTCATCCTCGCACACACTCTGGACCAAATTGTTAACAAATACTTTTATTGGACTCAGAGCTAAAATTTAATACCATATATATATATATATATTATAAATTAATTGATTTAAAATATGGTTTTTTTCGCTACACAGTTCCAACCATGTTTCAAATATATATATATATATATATATATATATATATATTATGCAGTGTTACATTAGAACATGCACATATCCACTATATATCCCATATATATATATACTTTAATCAATCAGGGCACTCATTAGAAAACTGTAAATGTTTATTGATAGACTCTGATTTCAGTTCCACATACACACGCAGAAAAAAAAAGAAAAATACTGGATTTTAAAATTAAATACATAATAAATAATAAAGACTTGGGTATTTTAATAGTTAAACTTTTTTAAGATATAGTTAAAAAAATATTTTTTTTAAACAACATCTAAAATATTATTACAGTTAGATTTACGTTAGGAATATTCGAACACAGTGGCGTTCCATATCACGTGAAGTCCGCATCTCGCGACGGACGCTACTTGTAAATAAACAGTTATTTCTGAAGAAAGATTGAGGTCAATCTGAAATATCAAATATATATATAAATAAATACTATTTTTTTAATTTGCAACTTTTTCTATATATACATATTAAGAAAGTATACGTGGCTTCTCATTATGCTATATATATATATATATATATATATATATATATATATATATATATATATATATATGTTTCATTAAAGACGACTGGCAATGTACTAAGATTGAGCATTTTATTCAGTGTTTTTTGTTTTTTTTTTTTGTTTACAAAATGTGTGTAAAAACTGTCCAAAAGTCGTATATATCCGAGCGCTTTCGGCTATTCTATTAGCTATTATCAAGGGTTTGTTTTTAACTGAATATGTAGATTTATATGTATGTGCATCGATAATCGTGAGGATGTTTATTTTAAGTTCAAAATACGGCCAGCACGTTGTGGCAGTGTTCGTAGTTGATATTATTGAATGATGGCTTTTCCTTTTTTATCATTAACACTTCCATTTTTTTAAAAACTTTTTGCATACGGATGAGGCTATTACAGTGTGCCGAAGTTTGGTATGTTTTCTTGTGTGATAAAATGCGTCCTAATTGAGCTCTGGTCAGAGAGATAATCTTAATAGACATGTAGCTGTATGTTCGATATAATTATTCATGAATTTGGTTTGATAAGGAACTCACTACCCTAAGGGATATGTGAATCCAAAAATTATATTGCTTCTCTGTAGTTTAGATCTTGCAGGGGAGTTCTTGCTGTTGACAATAATATTTAGCTGTTTTAAATATTTTATAATAGATAATTAATTTAATTTTCTTGTTGTGGTCGACTGGGCTGGGGTCGTGTATTTCTTTATAATGTTTCTAATGGAAAATTCATCTCGCTTATACTTAACATGTATTGGGCTTTCATAGAAAATGGTAATGTTATTCTTTTTGTATCTGCATGTTAAGTGCTGCTTTGTTTCCAGAAAAAAAGACACTTATAGGAATACAAGAAAAAATATTGATATATATATATATATATATATATATATATATATATATATATATATATATATATATGGAACAAATACATTGAGTCAATTGCTTCGTCCACCGCGAGGAAAGTTGGCTCTCTGTGCCGCGCCAGGAAATTTTTCTCCCCGGTATCGATACTTCAAATATACAAATCAACCATTCGCCATGCATGGAGTATTGCTACCCATATATGGTCTGGGGCACCTTTCTGTTTACCTCGGAGTTCTTGACAAGATCCAGAGACGGATATGTAATGTAATTGGCCCTGATCTGACGTCTCGTCTACAGTCACTCTCTCACAGACGCGCCGTCGCCTCTCTCTGTCTTTTCTACAAATAATTTCATAGTAGTTGCTCCGATGAGCTGCTTTCCCTGGTTCCCAGACTCCATGAATTCAAGCACCCTACAAGGTTGGCATCCCTCTCTCACCCTTTCACGCCTTGCACGGGGCGTAATGCTTATATATATATATATATATATATATATATATATATACAAATGAGAGAAAGAACACAGGGAGTAAAAATTTACAGTTCGTAGCATTTACAGCGTGACCCCCCCCCCAAAAAAAAAACGGGAATATTTAACAATCCAATAAAACTAAGAGTTCTGGAAGAAAATAATTTATTCATAGTAATTGAAACCTTAAAACATGCCATTTAAGAAACAATGATGGAATTTTCATTTTTTAAAAATTACGTCCTGTAGATGGCGTCCTCCTGTACGAATGCATTCTTGAAATCTGCTGTTGAGATTCCTCATTGACTGCTGCAACATCTCAGCTGGGATACTGTGAATTTCATCTTGAATTTAAATGGCGAAATGTTTACTTGCTCGAGGTCACTGTCTCGCAGTGTTGCCACTTGCTCGTCTGGCAATACGCAGAAAAAAAAAATTCCTGTTTTTGTGTCACACTGAACTTTTAAAAAAGTGCTCAATACAAAGTTGAGCAAAATATTGATCCTAAAAGGGTGCTCTTTTTTTTTTAAACCGAGCTACGCTTAATAAAAGTCATTTAGTAAAAATCATTTAATATCTCGTTCGTTGTATCGTTTTAGTTTCTGCGTGTTGGCAAAAGCGCGATCTTTCCCCTCTCCCCCTGCGCAGCGCTCATCATCTGCCGAAATCGTTCTTAGATCGCACCCCGAGAGAGAGAGAGAGAGAGAGAGAGGGGGGGGGGTTCCAGTTTCCTGCATCGAACGCTAACCCAGCCGAGGTTGTTTACACGTTTTCTTCCAAATGAAGTCAATTTATTCGTAATGAAAATCGATGAGTGCAAAAAACGGAGTACGGGGCCGAGAATAAACAAAATGAGTAGCAGAAGAGACAGACAGACAGACAAAAGAAGGACAAACAGCAATAGAGATAAAATAAGTAAAGAAAGAAAGAAAGAAAGAAAGAAAGAAAGAAAGAAAGAAAGAAAGAATGAAAAACTGTTACGATAGGTGAAAAGGCGGAAAAGAAAGAAAGAAACAAACAAACAAACAAGAAAGAAACTTTCGTACTTTTTCTTTTTTGCTTTCTTTTGCATGCCTCCAAGAAAGAAAGGAAGAAAGATAGAAAAAAAGAAAGAAAGAAAGATAGAAAAAAAGAAAGAAAGAAAGAAAGAAAGAAAGAAAGAACGGGAAACACAATAGAAAGGAAATAATCAAGCAAGAAAAGAAAGACAAAGAAAAATAGGAACGACAAAGAAAGAAAGAAAGAAAGAAAGAAAGAAAGAAAGAAAGAAAGAAATACCAGGAATGGCAAAGAAAGAAAGAAAGAAAGAAAGAAAGAAAGAAAGAAAGAAAGAAAGAAAGAGCCTGGAATGTCTAAGAAAGAAAAAAGTAAAAAGAAAGAAAGGAAGTAAGCGAGAACTAAAGAAAGAAAGAAAGAAAGAAAGAAAGAAAGAAAGAAAGAAACCAGGAACGCCAAAAAGCAAAAGAAAAAAGAAAGAAAAAAAGAAAATCAAGGAAAGCAAAAGAAAAAAGAAAGAAAATCAGGAAAAGCAAAAGAAAGCAAGTAAACAAGCAAGAAAAGAAAGAAAGAAAGAAAGAAAGAAAGAAAAAAAAGAAAGAAAATCAAGTAAAGCAAAGGAAAAAAGAAGGAAAATAAGTAAAAGTAAAAGAATCCAAGTAAACAAGAAAGAAAGAAAGAAAGAAAGAAAACAGGAACGCCAAAAAGCGAAAGAAACAAAGAAAGAAACAAAGAAACAAAGAAAAAAATAAAATCAGGGAAAGCAAAAGAAAGAAAGAAAGAAACCAGGAACACCAGAAAACGAAAGGAAAAAGAAAGAAAAAAAGAAAATCAAGGAAAGCAAAAGAAAAAAGAAAGAAAATCAGGAAAAGCAAAAGAAAGCAAATACACAAGCAAGAAAAGAAAGAAAGAAAGAAAGAAAGAGACCAAAGCAAAGCGAAGAAGGATGTCAAGGTCTATAGTCTTTGTTCAATTCTAGTTTATCGGAACTGTTTCTTCGAATTAGTAAACAACACAAAACAAGGAGATGGATTTTTTTTTTTTTTTTTAAAAAAAGAAACTAATTTTCTCTAAATACTTAGAAAATCCTACGGACAAAACATGTGAGCAAAGAAACTGTTACTTACGATCAGAAAAAAAAAAGCATCTGAAATTTCTCGGCGACATAATGAACAAAGAGATCCTGGAGAATCCAAAACTCACAAGAGAAACAGCGAGACAAACCAACTAACCGCGTCAATACATTTGGCTAAATAAACGGCAGAATAAGGACAAGTTCAGAAGTGAAAGTAAATTTTATCTACAGCAACAAAAAAAAGCAGGAAATTTGGGGCGAAATATGGTATATTTTATCCAATGAAGGCATGGTGGTTAATGGATAGCGACTCGAAACAAGCAATCGGGAGCAGAGTTCAAATCCCAGTCCAGTTCGTTAGATTCACTTACGTGCAAATACCCTTGGGAAAGGTGTGAATCCATCTTTCTTTCCCTCCATCTACGGATTAAATAACAAGGTAGACTGGTTTGCAACTGGTCTTGGAGAAAGACAACGCTGTATTCAAAACCTCCAACTATGGGTTAAATTGCGTCGCCAACACGCTGTTTGGTCAAGCGTGTTGAGCACGGCTACAAGCCTGAAGCCACGGTCTATCAGGTGTTCCTCCAAAATGTGTGATGGCCCTGCAACTGGAAATGGAACTGGATGTCTTCTAATGGGCTTTTATTCCTGCTACATCCTTATCCGATTCGTAAGAGGCAAAGAATATAATTAACGCAAATGATAATCCTAAAACAACCTAGGAGATACTTCAGAAGAGATTTCTTCTTTTCTGGCAGTACATCGACTGACAATCAAATACAATTGGTAGACGAATTCTAGCCGGAAATAGACGCAATTAAAAGCAATGACTGCCCCGGAACGACAGACTAAATATCGCGTGAGAAATGTTTTTTTGTCTAGGGTCTTCTTACTCTGGCAGCGAATCGCATAGGGATTCTAGAGAGTTTCTATATTCTAATCAATGCAGCTAAAGCAATAATTACCCTAAAATAACTGAAGATATCTTTTATAAGAAGTATCTTTGTCCAGAGTATTCTTGCTCTGGCAGTCAATCAGGTAGCTGTCGTAGAAAATTTCTAGATGGCAAAAAATACAATTCAAGATACCTTTCACTGTTATATCATCACACAATATTTCGAATTCTGTTGTCATTGAGTAATCTCCCCTTTTCAGACAGACTGATTTTAGAAGACGTTCCTAGCATCCAGCTAAAAAACAGAAACAGCTTCCTGTCCCCAAATTCTCTGTATCTTAACATTAACAATCACTCATCTAAAACATTTTGAAAAATCTGATCGGCTTGGCTTTTGGTGGTGGGTATAACATTTTGAGAACTGATAATGATTTTTGAAACCTGAAGAGTGATTTGAAACGAAACTCTGGAGTCAGCCAATGAGCTAAGCACTGTATTGATTATTGAATGTTATAGCCTTAGTTATCTATTGAGCATTTTTGGCAGAAGTTTTACTTTGGTTTTTGGTGAATATATATATATATATATATATATATATATATATATATATATATATATATATATATATATATAGGTTGATTGAAATGTAGCTCTATTTTATGTATGTTAGACTCTGACGACTAAATATAATTTTTAGAAGACTAGAGTGTCCATCATACATAAAATAGGGAGCTACTTTTTAATCACTCTCTAAATTTAACAAAGGCCATGACTATAGAACTTAACCATAAAAATAGATTGTCGCCGCTGGCGTTTGATCTCAATGTCCATTTTTATATTTACATACGCCCTATCGATGGTATTGAGTACTTTCACCCATAAATATAGTATACGTAAAAACAATATTATATATATATATATATATATATATATATATATATATATATATATATATATATATATATATATATGTCTATGTTTCATTATACATATAAATAACTTTCATTAAAGACGACTGTCAAGGTCCTAAGATTGAGGGTTTTATTCAGTTTTTCTTTTTTTTGTATAAGTGTTTTTGTTTACAGTGTGTAAAACTGTCCAAATGTCGTATATATCTGAGCGCTTTCGGCTATTCTATTAGCCATTATCAAGAGTTTGTTTTTAACTGAATATGTAGATTTATATGTACGTGCATCGATTGATTTGAAGCGAAACTCTGGAGTCGGTCATTATTGTATTGATTATTGAATGGTATTGCTTTAGTAATCTACTTGAGCACTTTTTGGTTGAAGTGTTGCTTTGCTTGCATCAAAATACGTTGAATTCTATTGTTGTGTAATGTATCTGTACTATTCTTTGGCACACAGCTTTAAGGGTTTTTTCGGACTTTCAACATCATACGCCCTCTCCACAGTGTCCTAGTCCATACTGATTGGGCATTGACTTGTGCGCAATCCGCCAGCTACAACTGTTCTCATAATGCACTAACGCACTGCGACTCCTCTGGCATTTTATAGTCCAATCACAAACAACTTCCGGTTCACCAGCTTCTACGCTCTTCCATAAAAAAGATAGCAAACGCAGTAACCGTAAAGTTTACGTAAGTTTATAGGTGTACCTGGATTATATCATTATTATTAGATAGATAGATAGATAGATAGATAGATAGATAGATAGAAAGCATCAGTATGAGGTGGATATATCGATAGATAGATTGTTATATAAGGAACGTAGATTGTTATATAACAAACATGTATAGATAGAGAGATAGAAAGATGATGAACAAACTGAGATAGATAGATAGATAGATAGATAGATAGATAGATAGATAGATAGATAGAATCAGTATGAGATGAATAGATAGTTATATAAGGAACATAGATTGATATATATATAACAAACATAGATTCAGTATATAGATAGATAGATAGATAGATAGATAATGAACAGACGTAGATAGAATCAGTATGAGCTGAATAGATAGATATATAGATTGTTATATAAGGAACATAGATTGTTATATAACAAACATGTATAGATAGATAGAGAGATACGTAGATAGATAGATCATGAACAAACTGAGATAGATAGATAGATAGATAGATAGAATCAGTATGAGATAGTTATATTAGGAACATAGATTGATATATATAACAAACAGATTCAGTATGAGATGTATAGATAGATAGATAATGAACAAACAAAAATCAGTAAGAGATAGATAGATAGATAGATAGATAGATAGATAGATAGATAGATAGATAGATAGATAGATATGGGATAGGAAGGAAGGAAGGATTGAAGGAAGGAGCAAACAAACAGGCTGAGGTAACGAGGGTGATTTGCCGAAAAACACCCTCTCTACTCCGAATAACATAGTGGTTATCCTCTGACGTAATTATCTTACTCAGTATAACGCTTGACAAGACAAGTTCAAAGAGAAGTGCTTTTTACCCCCAAGCGCACTAGGATGAAGTGAACAAAAAAGCCTAATTTCGAATTCCAGATCATTTCTTTTTCAGTATCGACAACAAAATTCGATACACTCCCAATGATAAAAATAAATAAACAAATCAATGAAATAAATCAAACAATCTAAGATGTGAACCACGTTTTGGAGACACCACAATCGAGCAAATGCAAAAAAAAAATATATATATATGTATATAGGAAGAGTTTTAACAGAGGACAGAATACGCGACATCGAAATCCGAAGGCGCGTTGTAATCGCTTAAGGTGATTCCATTTCTTAAAGCTAAGCAAAGTATTACGAAACAGGAAAATTTACTTCGAAACAAAAGAATACTGAACTGTTATGCAATATACATTCCTCCTATATGGCTGGGAATGCTGAACAATCTCCTCACAGATGAAGAAGTGACTTGAAGCAAGAGAAACAAAGAAAAGAGTACTGAACTCTTACGTAATATCAGTCCTCTTATATGGTAGTGAATACTGGACAATCTCCTCACAGATGAAGAAGAAAGTTGAAGCAATAGAAACAAAGAAAAGAGTACTGAACTGTTACGTAATATCAGTCCTCTTATATGGTAGTGAATACTGGACAATCTCCTCACAGATGAAGAAGAGACTTGAAGCAAGAGAAACAAAGAAAAAAGTACTGAACTGTTACGTAATATCAGTCCTCTTATATGACAGGGAATACTGGACAATCTCCTCACAGATGAAGAAGAGACTTGAAGCAAGAAAAACAAAGAAAAGAGTACTGAACTCTTACGTAATATCAGTCCTCTTATATGGTAGTGAATACTGGACAATCTCCTCACAGATGAAGAAGTGACTTGAAGCAAGAGAAACAAAGAAAAGAGTACTGAACTGTTACGTAATATCAGTCCTCTTGTATGGCAGTGAATACTGGACAATCTCCTCACAGATGAAGAAGAGACTTGACGCAAGAGAAACAAAGAAAAATGTTCTGGAATGTTACGTAATATCAGTCATTCTATATGGTAGTGAATGCTGGACAATCTCCTCACAGTTGAAGAAGTGACATGAAGCAAAAGGAATGTGATTCCACAGAAAGCTGCTGAGAATACCATGAGAATATATGAACGTGGGAGCAACGATCAAATTCTCGGAAAACTGAAATTTTCTTTCCATAATTGTACGTAACACCAGAAAGTCAATTGGAATTTCTAGGGCAAATAATGATGGAAGAAGGCCTAGAGAGTTTAACACTCACGGGACATACTGAAGCTAGGAAGGACAGAGGGAACTTACCTAAAAACTTCAGTAAATAGTTTGCAGAACAGGAATTAGGAGAGATGGCCAAAAGAATATGAATTACAAGACAAAAGCAATTTGGGGTCAGCCTTGATCGCCTACGTCTTGAGGGGATACAGCAGCTACAGGGTGGCCACTGAAAAAGTGAAAATTTGAAAAATATATAGCTTGTTAGTTTTCAATCTTTTTTTTTATTTTCTTCTTTTTTTGTAGGTTTTAGAGCTTCCCTCGGAGATTAAAATGGCTACGTATGATATCCAGCAACGAGTAAAAGTCATTGGGGTTTTTTTCTATGCCAATGAAAGATCAATTAATTCAAACACAAAGAAAATACCAGCAATATTTTAATGTCAGAGTATCTCCTAGCGATAACATGATTCGAAACGTAATCGACCGGTTTGAAAGAACTGGATCAGTCGGCGACCTTCCGGGAAGAGGTCCTAAGCGCACTATGTGCACTAACGAAGCGGTCGAAGCTGTACGGCAGAGTGTCCTTGAGGATCCCTCAGCTTCTACTACGCATCGCCAGAACATTGCTTCAGAAGATTCTGAAACTAGATTTAAAAATATTCCCATGCAAGATCCAAGAATTAAAAAGAAAATATGTTTGTAAAAGTTATTTTTGTTTTATATCATTCAGGCTTTCTGTGGCCACCCTGTAGAAGAAGAAAAAAATTAAAAAAATATATCCTTGAAAAAATAATCAAGCGTCAATCACCTCATTTTCATTTCGAAAGGCCTTGTGGTTGCAAGAGTTACGTTTTTATCTCCATCTCTCATTGTAAGTGTACATTATAGCTTGACACGAGGATATATAAACGTGGGCGCTCAAACTCTGCACACTTGTTGTTGAGGTGTGTAGGCCAAGAATAGAAAAAATGAGTATTATCCAAACAAAAAAGCAGGTATCAGTCACAGCATTGTGCGGAGAACAAAACGAAGACAAGGCGCGGTTTTCAAAAGAGGGACAGTAATTAACGTCCTTCAGCATTGAAGGTGATAAACGGTCATTCATCTAAACATTGCTGAGTTTCTATATTCTAAACTTAGCCGTAAGCTATACATAATGAACAAGCTTAGTCTGGCGTCTAGTCTATTGGATTGGATCAGCGCGTGGGAATCACAATCCTTAGGATGTTGTTATATTAAGCATTATATATATATATATATATATATATATATATATATATATATATATATATATTAAAATTAACATAGAAGCCAATAGAGGCGACAGTCTGTTTCATACTAGATGCAATCGCCAGAGCACTCGTGGCCTGACGATTGCATCTAGCATGAAACAGACTGTCGCCTCTAAGTGTTGACTTCTATGTTCACTTTATATTTACACACGCCTCTATCTCTGATATTGAGCACTTTATCCCATAAATATAGCACATCTTGAGACTATATTTTTTCATATATATATATATATAACAGAAATTAGGTATCACAGTTCATCACCATTATAAATAACTGAAGATTGTAATGAAACTCGAGTCGTACTTTCCACGTAAGGTAATATATATATATATATATATATATATATATATATATATATATATATATATATGTGTGTGTGTGTGTGTGTGTGTGTGTGTGTGTGTGTGTACACGCGCTCTATCCCAGATACTGAGCACTTTATCTCATAAATATAGCACACCATAAGACCATATATTTCTTTTATATATATATATATATATATATATATATATATATATATATATATATATATATATATATATATATATATATATATATATATATATATATATATATATATATATATATATATATATATATATATATCCGTTCATATCTCTATCTCTTTAAATATATATATGTTAAATGATTAACATCCTGTTAGGCATTCTATAATATTTTCGTATTTACAAACCTTAGCCACGTCTGGTAAAAGGTGACATATATAGTGCCCACATTGAGCGATCGTGCATCCAGTTTGTAGCCAGACTGTTACTAAGGTGTTACTAAGGAGAGGAAATTTTGGAGAGCCATGATCGCCGACGTCCTGAAGGGGCACGACCTATAGAAGAAGAAAATTATAATGTTGTAACATACCTACGGACGATAATAGGTATGTCCCCATTCGCATAAATACAGTAGTAAATACTGTATGTTGGTCTAGAGTTGGAGATTCGCCTTCAGCTGGGCTGGTTAAACTCTTTGCCTCCGGACAGAGAAGATCCCCAGACGGGGCTATGTCGTAGGGCAGAGTCTCGTCTCGGGAAACGCCTATCCGACACCGTTCTATACCCCACATTAAATTCGGCCTTGTGCCACATCTGACCTCTGCCGGATGGTTGGTACATATCCTAGAGTTGGAGATTCAGTGTGGAATTCATTTGACTCATTTCTATTAGGTTGGTGCAAAAATAATGACGTAATAATGTCGTTTTGTGACGTATTTTTTAACCTAAAAAAACGACATTATTACGTCATTATTTTTGCACCAACCTAATAGCAGTTGACCACATCTTATATGTGTTGTTCTTGTCCTAAGTATTATCGTTCATTACCAACCTTCGTTTGATTATTCCATTCAGTAACCTTTGCTAGGTTACAAAATATAATATAATAAAAAAAAAAATAAAACTGCACATTGAAGTCAACACCCAGCGCCGACACTCTGTTTCATGCTTAAACGCAATCTTCAGGCCATATGAGTTTAAGCATGAAACAGGCTGTCGCCGCTGGGTGGGGACCTCAATTTACACTTCTATGCTTAAATATACTCTGTCTTTTATTTTGAGCACATTAACCCATAAATATAACATACCTTAAAGTATATTTTTATAATATAAAAATATATATATGATGGATTCTTGACTGGCGAAACGCGTTTGACCATCGCTGGCACGTCTGAATAACGCCAATGGCTCTTGAAGCTAGCAAGTGCAATTGCAGACATGGCAAACTAAGTTGTTCTGTACAGGGCCTGGCATGTTTTGTAAACTCTGTTTAGCTTGCTCGTCAGTTTTTAATAAGATGGGTGAGTGAGGAGCGGTTTCTGCAGTGTTTTCTGACACACGCCGCATACTAAGTTATTTGTCAACGGACTACCTATACGATTCTTCTAGTGGATTACGTGGCCTTCATTGGATAATGCCATTTGCTGTAAGCTTATAGTCGTGTAATTAATAAAGGTTCAAAATTGAGTAGTGTAATTTATAAGGGTTCAAAAATGGAACTCAACTCTTTTGGACTCTATCGATACTGGAAAATGAGGACTAGGCAGCTCCCACCTAAATATGACAACAGTACCCCATTTTAGGCCTTGCTCTTGTAAAGATAAAGGATAGTATGAAGTATCAGTTACTTTTTGGATTGATAGAGGAAGCCGACCATTTTACGTGCATCTTTAGCAATGGATCGTATGTACGACTTGTGGTTAGATGTGATTTTGAGGCCCAGTAGCCTTTAAAGTCACGGTGTATCCCCAAGCGTAGATTCTTTCATCATGGATGTTTGATTTCAAAAACAAGTCTGATCAAATTAGCTTTCGTGAGAACAACGATGGCTCTTGAAGCCAGCCCGTGAATTGCAATGCTTATTGTAGAGGTAACAAACTAAGTACTTATGTGTAGGATCTGGAATGATTTTGTAAAGTCTTTTTAGATTAGTTTTGGGTTTTCAGATGATGCCTGGGACCAGAAGCGTTTCTACAGGTTTTCTGACACACTCGGCATGTTAAGTTATTCACAGCGTAGAAGTGATCAGATTTTATCAAGTATTTGCCAACATAAATCTTTCTTTTTAGCTAAAGACGGCGACATTGAAAAAGCCATATTCTACCACATTCATCATATTTAAACTGATATATATATATATATATATATATATATATATATATATATATATATATATATAATGGATAAATATAAGTAGCTATTCGGGCGAGCGAGTGTCAACCAAAAAATATAAATAAAAGTATATATAATAATTCCGGCCCATGAAAATTGATTTGGCATGAAACTCAGAGTTGTGCAGTTAACGTAAGATATATATATATATATATATATATATATATATATATAGAGAGAGAGAGAGAGAGAGAGAAATGGGAAATATTAAAGAAATGCAATAAATACAAAGCAGGTAATAAAGTTTGTCCTCTATGTATAGAGGAAAAGTTAGCCATCGCTTTATTTAAGGAACCTAACAATTTGCTGAATTTAAAAACGGAAATCTTAATTAAGTGTAGACACAGAAAACACTGGTTAGTTAAATAGGTTTGTTTTCTTCTTTTGTTTTTTTTTTTATTTGTGTTTTAAATAAAATGTTTTACCACCGTGTCGTTGTGTTACTGCTTTTTTTTCTTTAACAAAAAAAAACCTAAGGAAAGAAGATTGTAGTGGGAAAAAAATACATGAAAACTGATTTCAGTAAAGTGCTTTTTACAGACGAATCAAGGATCACCCTCGATGGGCCCGATGGATGGGCTCGAGGATGGGTTTCCAAGCAACATGACTCAAGAAAAATTTTTAAACGCCAACAGGTCGGCGGTGGGATCATGATGTGGGCTGGGATTATTGGTAATGAGCTCGTGGGTCGATTTAAACTGAAAGACGGGGTTAAAATGAATTCCAAAAGTTACTGTGATTTTCTAGAGCAATATTTCTTTGAATGGCTTGATAACCACTCTTTAGCCAAGCGTAGATCTATGATCTTTATGCAAGACAACGCACCAAGTCATGTATTAAAGTTTACTAAATCCTGGTTGAAAGAAAAGGGATTTGTTAAAGATTCTCTTATGGACTGGCCTTCAAATAGCTGTGACTTGAGTCCCATTGAGAACCTGTGGAGCGTCCTCAAGAGAGATATTTATTCTAATGGAAGGCAATTCAACAGCAAGTGTGACCTCTGGGAGGCAGTTAAAGTTGCTGCAAACAACTTACCAGCCGCTAAAATTGCAAATCAGATGTTGACAATAGGCTGCTAAGAGTTATTGAAAAGAAAGGAGCATTTGTGCAATAAATTTTAGGAGGTTCTTATTATTTTTTCTTAATATATCTTTTATTTTTAAAATAAAATGTTTTTTTTATGTTTTTCCTTTAAGAAATTGACGAATTTGTTCTAAAATCTTTTCATATTATTTTTTTACATGAGTTTTACAAGGTATAATAATGTAAAAGTATCAAAATAAATAGTTGCAAATAAATTACTGACAGTCAAATTAGTCTGTTTTGTTAACTTAGTAAATTTTTTTCCAACCAAAAACAATAGTTTTCTCTATCACTATATATCTAAGTTAATAATATTGAATAGAATCTAAACAACATCATAATAAGACTTTTAATATTAAAGACGCAGCTCTTTATACCAATTCATGACTTGCATATAATCTCGAGATGCAGTTTAAAAAAAATATTGCTTTTTATTTTAGTTTTATTTATAATTTTTCTTATTTTTAACTTTATTTTTCTCGCTAGGATATATCTTGTACATTTATAAGTCCATGCAATGAATCTTGCTGCCACATGAGGGCATATTGATTTGCAAAGCGTTGTATTACACTCGATTTGAAAGTTGGGGGTTTGACATGATAAATAACAACACAAAATATTTATTTCCAAGTCTTTACAGTTTTTTAAGGAAACCAGTGTGAAGATTAAGTTTAGGTTCAAATTTAATTCTGGTGATCAATGATAGCTTTATAGAACAACCTTATAACATTTATAATTTACTAAAGCTTTACAAATTTTATATGGACAAAGATTCACATTATTACGAAATCATTATGACATCAAATAAAACATTCATTTATTTCAAAAGGGAAATTATACTGAGCACTTTAGCTATATTATGATGCAATGTCATATAGTGCAACAGTTTAGTGTGATTTTCAATAATTAATGCAAATTTAAAACATTTTGTCTTTTAATTTATGCCCAGCAGTAATATTGTGTTGTATCAACTTTTATCTATTTTTTTGTTTTTATTAATTATGATCTAACAAATGATCTAACAAAACATATTCATTGAGTCGCCTTCTTTGTAATGTTTTACAATTTTTC
The DNA here is from genome assembly GCA_903632075.3 of Acanthosepion pharaonis. Taxonomy (NCBI): domain Eukaryota; kingdom Metazoa; phylum Mollusca; class Cephalopoda; order Sepiida; family Sepiidae; genus Acanthosepion; species Acanthosepion pharaonis. Next base: position 934,224 of record CAHIKZ030005451.1, read on the forward strand.
ACATCGTTTTTATTTATCGAACGGTGGAGTAATGGAGAGAGGAATCGGAGAACCGAGTTCGAATTCCAGTCGAATCCAAGACATTCACTTACATGCTAATACTCTTGGGAAAGGTATGAATCCTCATCTTCGATCCAGCTATGGGTAAAAAGAAGGACAGTCCGGGTTCTATAGCCTTGAATGGCAACCGGTCTACCGTAGTAAGAATTGGCAACCTACTGCGAAATCGAAAGATAAATGATCGCCTATGCGTGTATCACGCATGGCATATAACTGACTGACTGACGTTCTAATAACCTTGGGAAAGGTATCAATCCTCTTCTCTCCCCACACAGTTGTTGGTAAATAGCAGGACAGACCGTGTTCTATAGCTTTGGATGACAACTGGTCTACCGCAGAAAGAAATGGCAACCTACTGCGGCAAAAAATCTGCCTCGTCAGTCATGAATCGAAAGATAAATGATTGCCTAAACGTGTATCACAAATGGCACATAACTGTCTGACGTGCTAATACCCTTAGGAAAGGTATAAATTCTCTTCTTCTCCCCTCCAGCTATGGGTAAATAGCAGGACAGACCGGGTTCTATAGCCTTGGATGACAAGTCATGTATAAAAAAAATACATGATCGCCTAAGCGTGTGTCACGAATGGTACATATTGTAATGTAATATGTTATGCAGTGCAATAGTTTAGTGTGATTTTCAATAACCAGATGCAAGGGATAGCGGCAGGTGGAGAGCCATGATCGCCTACGTCCCGAAAGAACATGGCTCATAA
>CAHIKZ030005451.1:937500-952500 GCA_903632075.3 Acanthosepion pharaonis
TAGCTGCCCTTTTTCGTATTTTAACGTAAAGAAAGACACTTTATTTTAAGAAGGGGATTAAATCTGACATAGTTTTATTTTTAATTCATTTTTTTAAACGTTTACCTTTTGCGTGTGTCTTGATTAGCCAATGAAATGTCAGATCTACGCTAAACAGAAAAGTTAACTCAGAGGGAGGAGGTGGGTGAGTTTATCTTTTCATGTTATGATGAACAGGAAAATAGACAAGCCATCATTGACGAATGCTGACACATTTTCCGCAATCGGCAATTTGTTAATCAAGATATACAAACAAGTCTATTTTTAATCCTATCTTATGTTTACACCCCACCTTTAACTTTCGGAAAATAGGTAACACTTTGTTTTTTCAATTTCTTTAAAAATCATTTAATCACCATTTACCTACCATCGTCTGAAGAAGTATAACATAGTAGTGAAACATGACAGCTTTCGTGTAGCGATTTGAGCATATTTTATTGAAATCTCTTATACTAAAAATAATAATATATTGTTCTTTGTATTGAGCACTTTTTAAAAAGTAAATGCTACGAACAGTGGGCTTTAACTCCATCTGTTCTTTCTCTCATTTGTATATATATATATATATATATATATATATATATATATATATATATATATATATATATAATGGACTCTCCTGTCGGTTTCGACGTATGAGGATCTGACAGCTTATTGATTCACTTATGAATGTTTGTGCGATAATCTTAAGTGACGTTTAAGACCCGCTAGTGATTTACAAAGGAGGCCACATATAGAGCAAGTGTGAGGATTGTGAAATGAGATCACCGTTAGATTGGATGACCTTTTAGATGTTGCTCTCACTTCTTGAAGATGATTCAGACAAGCAGATTGAAAATTGCTGAGTCCACTAAAACACGTTGATCTCCATTCTACCCGCTACAAGGCTAAGCGCTCAAGGGTGTTATGTGGTATATTGACTGCTGACAAGTTGCTTTTCAGCTTGTCTTTGTATCTAAGCCATGGGCGTCCTACATTCCTGTAGCCCTGATCTAACTGGCTGTACATTAGGATCTTGGGTATCCTGTCATCAGACATTCTCAAGACATGACCAGTCCACCGTAACTGAGACTATATGATAAAGTCTCGATATATATATATATATATATATATATATATATATATATATATATATATACGAATGTCATGAGGACGAAAATAATATATAAATTCTAACGTTCACAGCATTAATTCAAGAGGGCTCAATACCAAGAGTAGAGCAATAATAGTCGATCCATAACTTTAACACCTCAAGAATCCTTCACGGAATTACTATCAACAAGCACTATTGTCTCTCTATGTCACTCTTTTCCCTCTCCTATCTTTTCTTTCTCCTTATACACACCCTTCTTAAAATAGACAAAAGGTAATGAGGTTCAACGTGCGGCCAGCTTACAAACAGAATCATTCATAAGCATTTTGGTTCTCACCCGACGAGACTCTACCCTTCGACCTAGCCCCGTCCTAGGATGCTCTCTGCCCGGAGACAGAGAGTTTAACCAGCCCAGTTGAAGACGAATCTCCAACTGCAGAATATCTACCAACCGCCCCACGCGGCCAAATGTGGCACAATGCCGAATTTAATGTGGGGTATCCGAACCCGTAGGCTTAGGCAAAAAATTTCCCGTAGACCCCATATAAAACGGGGTCGGGTAGCTGTTTTCCGAGACATACAGTATTCACTACTGTATTTATGAGAATGAGGGCATATCCATTATCGTCCGTAGTTATACTACAACACTTATTAAGCATGTTATGCGTATTTTCCCTCTATTTTTCCTGACTTCAATATGTCCTATGAGTATCAGATTTTCCAAGCCCTCTTTCTTCACTATGTGCTCTAGAAATTTTAATTGTCTCTTCTTAATGTTAGGTATAAGTATCTTTTTATGTTTCCATTTTGTCTAAAACTTTGTCGTTGCTCATATGTTCGATAAATGGTATCTTCAGCATCCTTCTGTAGAAACACATTCCTATTGCTTCAAGTCTCTTTAAGAAGATTGTCTAACATTCGCTGTCATATTGAAGGTGTTGAAACTTGACTAATGCATGGAATAATAATGCAACACAAAATGTACTTAGAACAAAATATATTGAAACAAGAAAGTGTACACAATATTTACATATAGTCTTTTGTATATTCCTGGTAAGACCGTTCCTGGAGAATGTGTTGACTGAGTTGCAGTCGGGCAGAGTCTCTGGTTGAATCTCTTTATTCCTCCCTCTCTTCCCGGTACCAACCATATTTATATGGTCGGTACTCCACTATGCAAATTAGGTGGATCCTACCACAACAGAAGGACAGATACAAGTACACTTTTCCTTGTTTCTAGCGAATTTTTTCTATTTCTTAGTACACTGCTTAGCTTTTGGAAGGAATCTTTTTCTATCCCAATGATCCTTCGAAATTTCAGTTTCTCATTTTTCGTCCTTTATTAAAATACTTCCTAAATATTTAATTTTTTCAATTTGTTTAATCTTAGTATCTCCGATTTGTAATTTGCATTTCGGGATGACCCTTTTGCTAACAATCATGGATTCAGTTTTCCTGCAGTTTATATTTTAATCCTTTCTTCTCGCTTTCCTTCGCTAACTTCTGTAGGAGTTTTTGTAGTTTCCTTTGCGTGCCTGCTATCAGCAATGTGTCATCTGCATATCTTACGTTGTTAAGGTTGTGGCCGCCATTAATTAATCCTCAGAGTCGCCTCGCTGTATAGGTTGAATAAGTCCGACGAGAAGACACATCCTTGTCTTACACTGTTTTCTAGTTTTCTGCTGAACTCATTTTCATTCTGTAGAGGTCTCGGTAAAATCTAGTTTCTGGAATCGATATTCAATGCATTTGCAATCATGCAACAAACTAAGCGGGAGAAATACACGCTATGGACGTCGTTTGAAATATCTTACTGAACACAGACCTCTAAATGCACAGTACTTTGCTCTAACAATTGAGTTTTTACTTCCAAGAGTACGGTGAGAAAACAGGTTTGTAAATTTGGAAATAGGTTACCAGAATAAGATGCAAATTTAATCAATTGATTAGACTTAGAGTTGGGAATATATTTGCTTAAGTATTTACGTTCTTATATCGGAGACCTCTAGATTCGAGATGAGTTTGGTTTTGTTTTTTGTTGTTGTATATATATATATATATATATATATATATATATATATATATATATATATTCGTTTTTATTTTATATTTAAGCGCAGGTCTCACGAAGATAATTAGAACGGCATCCATTGCGGACAGAATGAACGGACGAGAAGAGGAACGAGAAAACGAATAGAAACGAGATTACGTACTTTGCCGCAAATGTATGTCTCGCTCACCGAGATCCACTGTCAAAGGGGAGACAATTTCTACACTTAATGAATGGAGGGGGACGTAAAAAAAGAAACATAAAAAAAAGAAATACATTCACCTACAACAAACACGAGATCAACATAGAAGTACCAACAAGCCTCGAGTTATTTTTTAACTACTTTTATGTGTTGCGTCCTTTGAAGACTTAGGCGATCATGGCTCTCCACAATTTCCCGTCCTTTGTAACTTTTAGTTATTCTGTTATGACTCTTAAAACTTGCTATTTATTCAAGCTTGCGAGATAGGTTATGCATTATTTTCCCCTCTCCTTCTTGCCTTCAAACAGTGCTGTGAGTATCAAATTTTCTAAGCCCTCTTTCCACATTATGTGCCCTAGAAATTTCAACGGTCTTTTCTTAGTGTTAAGTCACCACGCCACAATATTAGGCACCCAATGTGAATTTTGTACAATAAATGTTCCTAAGATTACGCGACAAAATAGAAGTTGCAATCTGATATATTCGTTAAGAATTGAATCAAAAAGCCATACAGCTAGACTCCAATGAGGATCGAACTATTTTCTACCATAATAGTCAGCGAAATCAGCTAACAAAGCCCAACTCGATGGCATCGTAAACTTCATTATGTCAGACCTAATTTCGTATGGATCTGCTACGATAGCTGAATATATATATAGCCAAGAAAATTATTAAGAAACAGGAAAATGTCGTGGGAAACAAAGAAAAAGAGTACTGAACAGTTAAGTAATATCAGTTCGCCTATATGGCAGTGAATGCTGGACAATCTCCTCACAGATGAAGAAGAGACTTGAAGCAAGAGAAACGAAGAAAAGATTACTGGACTGTTATGTAATATCAGTCCTCCTATATGGCAGTGAATGCTGGACAATTTTCTTCATAGATGAAGAAGAGACTTGAAGAGAAACAAAAAAGAAGTGTACTGAACTGCTACCTAATATGAGTCTTCTTTTATGACAGTGAACGCTGAACATCCTCCACGCAGATGAAGAGACTTGAAGCAAGAGAAACAAAGAAAAATGTACTGAACTCTAATGCTGCAGTCACCTTTCAGATGAAGGAGAGACTTAAAGTAAGAGAAACAAAGAAAGAGTACTGAACTGTTACACAATATCAATCCTCTATATAACAATGAATGTTGGACAATCTCCTCACAACTGAAGAAGAGACTTGAAGCTAAAGAATCTAATATTACTTAACTTACGCATTATCAGTCCTCTTATATGGCAGTGAATGCTGATAAAATTGCTTCCCAAATGAAAAATAGACCCGAGGGAACAGAAATTTGGATCTGCAGGATGATGTTGAGAATTCCGTGGACCCAACATATGAGCAACGTCGAAGATTTACAAAAAAAAAAAAAAACGAAGCAAAAAGGGCACTTATACTTAACATCAGAAAAAATGATAGTTGGAAATTCTAGAGCACTTAATGAGGAAAGAGGGTCTGGAAAATAGGATACTCACTGGATCGATTAAAAGAGGGGCAGAGGATAACAGCACATAACATATCTAACGAGGTTTATAACGGGACCGAGTTTAAGAGAGGTAACAAAAAGATAAAATTGAAAGAGGAAATTGCCCCGAGCCATGATCACCTATATCTTCAAAGGACATGGTACATAGAAGAAAATTTTTTTTAAAAATCTCGAGGTTTGTTGATGTCGTATTTGCTGTAGATAAGTTCATTTTTTCTGTTTTTTTTTTCTTTTCATTTTACATAGCCTGCTATTTATTAAATGTAGAAGTTTTCTCTTCCCCTTTTCCAGCTATAGATAAATAGCAAGACAGACCGGGTTCTATAGCCTTGGATGGCAACTGATCTACCGCAGAAAGAAATGACAACCTACCGCGGGAAAAAAATCTGCCTCGTCAGTCATGTATCGAAAGATAAATGATCGCCTACGCGTTTATCACACATGGCACATAACTGACTTACTGACGGACGTGCTAATACCCTTGGGAAAGGTATCAATCCTCTTCTTCTCTCCCCACCCAGTTGTGGGTAAATAGCAGGACAGACCGGGTTCTATAGCCTTGGATGGCAACTGGTGTACCGCAGAAAGGAATGACAAGCTACCGCGGGAAAAAACTCTGCCTCGTCAGTCATGTATCGAAAGATACATGATCGCCTTTAAATATTATATTAAGTAATAGAGGATCTTGGTTAGTGAGACATAGATTTTCAGTAAAATACGAAGTAAGAAGAAATGATTACAACGTCGGTGTTTATAGAATGTGTTTCTTTTTTTTTTTTTTTTTTTGGTGGGGGGACTGTAAATCTTCCACTTCAAATTGTCACAGCAACGGCGATGAGAGATTTAAATCACGTGAAGGCAGGCATCGTGTAAATATGGCGACATTCTTGTTCAACACTAACGTTCGTCGTATCAAGAAGAGAATCTTTCTTGAAACACGTTTATTGATTTTGAACAATGAGGAGAGTTTTCAGTTTAGACTTCATCTGATTCCGAAAGAGATTTTTTCCTGTGGTAATTTATCGATCAGTGCACAAAAAAAATCTATAGATATTCGTCTAAAAAGAAAGATAAAATAGAGCAAGAGATATAAAGAAGCTATATATTTTTATTATTATCATTATTATTATTAATAATAATAATAATAATAATAATAAGTAAAGCATATGATTTTAGGTAAGAAAATGGAGAAAATGCAGAAAACGGATTACAATAGGTGAAAAAGCGTTAGAAAGAAAGGATAAAAAGCCGATTACGATGGGTGAAAAGGCGGAAAAAGAAAGAAAGAAAGAAAGAAAGAAAGCCAATTACGATAGGTGAAAGTGCGGAAAGCGATGAAAGAAAAAAAGAATGAAAGAAAGAAAGAAAGAAAGAAAGAAAGAAAGAAAGCCAATTACGATAGGTGAAAGTGCGGAAAGCAAAGAAAGAAAGAAAGAAAGAAAGAAAGAAAGAAAGAAAGAAAGAAAGAAAGCCTATTAAGATAGGTGAGAAGGTGACAAAAAGAAAGAAATCCGATTACGATAGGTGAAAGGGCGGAAAAGAAAGAAAGAAAGAAAGAAAGAGAGAAAGAAAGAAAGAAAGAAAGAAAGAAAGAAAGAAAGCCAATTACGATAGGTGAAAGGGCGGAAAGCAAAGAAAGAAAGAAAGAAAGAAAGAAAGAAAGCCAATTACTATAGGTGAAAGGGCGGAAAAGAAAGAAAGAAAGAAAGCCAATTACGATAGGTGAAAGGGCGGAAAGCAAAGAAAGAAAGAAAGAAAGAAAGAAAGAAAGAAAGAAAGAAAGAAAGAAAGAAAGAAAATTACGATAGGTGAAAGGGCGGAAAAGAAAGAAAGAAAGAAAGAAAGGAAAAAAGAAAGAAAGAAAGAAAGAAAGAAAGAAAGAAAGAAAGAAAGAAAGAAAGAAAGAAAGATTATTATGATTGGTGAAAAGGCGGGGAAAAGTAAGAAAGAAAGAAACAAACAAACAAGAAACTTTTATACCTTTTCTCTTTTGCTTTCTCCTGCTTACCTTCAAGCGGAAGAAAGAAAGAAAGAAAGAAAGAAAGAAAGAAAGAAAGAAAGAAAGAAAGAAAGCCTATTAAGATAGGTGAGAATGTGACAAAAAGAAAGAAATCCGATTACGATAGGTGAAAGGGCGGAAAAGAAAGAAAGAAAGAAAGAAAGAAAGAAAGAAAGAAAGAAAGAAAGAAAGAAACCCAAATATGATAGGTGAAAGGGCGGAAAAGAAAGAAAGAAAGAAAGAAAGAAATCCGATTACGATAGGTGAAAGGGCGGAAAAGAAAGAAAGAAAGAAAGAAAGAAAGAAAGAAAGAAAGAAAGAAAGAAGGAAAGAAAGACTATTATGATTGGTGAAAAGGCGGGGAAAAGTAAGAAACAAACAAACAAACAAGAAACTTTTGTACCTTTTCTCTTTTGCTTTCTCCTGCTTAACTTCAAGCGAAAGAAAGAAAGAAAGAAAGAAAGAAAGAAAGAAAGAAAGAAAGAAAGAAAGAAAGAAAGAAAGCCAATTACGATAGGTGAAAGGGCGGAAAGCAAAGAAAGAATGAAAGAAAGAAAGAAAGAAAGAAAGAAAGAAAGAAAATTACGATAGGTGAAAGGTGGAAAGGAAAGAAAGAAAGAAAGAAAGAAAGAAAGAAAGAAAGAAAGAAAGAAAAAGAACGAAAGAAAATTACGATAGGTGAAAGGGCGGAAAGAAAAAAGAAAGAAAGAAAAAAAGAAAGAAAGAAAGAAAAGAAAGAAAGAAAATTACGATAGGTGAAAGGGCGGAAAGCAAAGAAAGAAAGAAAGAAAGAAAAAGAAAGAAAGAAAGAAGGAAAGAAAGACTATTATGATTGGTGAAAAGGCGGGGAAAAGTAAGAAACAAACAAACAAACAAGAAACTTTTGTACCTTTTCTCTTTTGCTTTCTCCTGCTTAACTTCAAGCGAAAGAAAGAAAGAAAGAAAGAAAGAAAATTACGATAGGTGAAAGGGCGGAAAGCAAAGAAAGAAAGAAAGAAAGAAAGAAAGAAAGAAAGAAAGAAAGAAAGAAAATTACGATAGGTGAAAGGGCGGAAAGCAAAGAAAGAAAGAAAGAAAGAAAGAAAGAAAGCCTATTAAGATAGGTGAGAAGGTGACAAAAAGAAAGAAATCCAATTACGACAGGTGAAAGGGCGGAAAAGAAAGAAGGAAAGAAAGAAAGAAAGAAAGAAAGAAAGAAAGAAAGAAAGACTATTATGATTGGTGAAAAGGCGGGAAAAAGAAACAAACAAACAAACAAACAAGAAAGAAACTTTTGTACCTTTTCTCTTTTGCTTTCTCCTGCTTAACTTCAAGCGAAAGAAAGAAAGAAAGAAAGAACGACAGAAAGAAAAAAGAAACAAAGAAACAAGAAAGAAACGATCGTAATTTTTTCTCTTTTGGTTTCTTCTGCTTCCCTCCAAGCGGGAAAAAGAAAGAAAGAAAGAAAGAAAGAAAGAAAGAAAGAAAGAAAGAAAGAAAGAAAGAAAGCAGGTGATGATAGGTGAGCAAGCGAGAAAACTGATAAAAGAAAGAATTGAAGAAATGAGAAGAGGAGGACGATAAAATATAATAATGTGCAAGACTCAAAAATTGAAAATAAAATAAAAAAATGACTTCAAGAAAATCTCGGACAAGAAATATGAAGAATTCTCACAGAAAAAGAGAAAAGCAGAACAACAGAAAGAATGAACCAAAGAAATAATGATATAAGAATTCTGACAGAAGTTTTTAAAAAGAAATAAAGGATTGGATGAATGTACAAAGAGCTCACAAACCAACGAAAATCAAAGAAACGAAAGCAAATAACGATAGGGTGCTTTTTTTCTAAATGCCGTTTATATGTGGCAAATGGCCGAAAGTATGGGGGACCGAACGCCGATCGAATTCACTATTCTATTGCAATTGATCAAGCGCAACAAGCTTGATAGCTATTACAATATTTATTTCTGTAAAATTACAGAAAATGTGGCACAAGGCCTAAAAAAGGCGATGGGGAAGAGGACGGTCTTTATCTGTCTTAATTTTAAACTTAGCTAGCCACAAACACTGACCCAAACATACAAACAATTTTCCTAACACCAAAACAACACATTCTTACTAGCCTTTCTTACTACATCCACCATAATACCTCATTATCTCAATGAAAATCCTAAATACTCCCCATATGTACAAATCGTCGTATGTGGGAGTGGGGAATAAAACAACAAATTAAAAGGATCCCCAATGAGTATATACAATATGAATTAATCTATTTACAAGAAAATAAACTAAATCATTGATAGCCATTACATCACGTCTCAGTCCCCAAAACGATTTTTAAGCGTAACTTCGATGTGACAGTCAGTGCCATCCATGATAGACCAGTTGCCATCCAAGCCTATAGAACACGGTTTGTCCTGCTATTTACCTATAGCTCGGTGGGGGGGGAGATGATTCATACCTTTCCCAATTGTATTAGCACGTAAAGGTCAGTCAGTTATGTGCCATGCGTGATACACGCTTAGGTGATCATGTATCTTTCGATTTTTTTCTGCAGTGGGTTGCCATTACTTTCTGCGGTAGACCAGTTGTAATCCAAAACAATAGAACCCGGTCTGTCTTGCTATTTAATTTAATGATTGAAAATAAAATTTAAAAAAAAATAAAATAAAAAGAAAGGCATACAAAAAGTCCACATACACATCAAATTCATCCGCTATCGAAAAGAATTACCGGACCAATGAACTATTACATTGACACTTCCGGATGAAAACTCTTTTGCGCATGACGACCGGAAGTCGTGTAGTGTCAAACCACGATGATAGAAAGATAGCTGTTAAGTGAAAATGAAGTCAACTGATTGCTGTCATCAAAACCGACGCTTCTTTTGATATCATTTGCTGGGAGAGGGGAGAGGAAGAGGATTCATACCTTTCCCAAGAGTATTAGCACGTAAGTGTCAGTCAGTTATGCGCCATGCGTGATATACGCTTAGGCGATCATTTATCTTTCGATACATGACTGACGATGCAGATTTTTTTCCGCAGTAGGTGGCCATTTCTTACTGCGGTTGACCAGGTGCCATCCAAGGCTATAGAACCCGGTCTGTCCTGCTATTTACCCATATTATAAGATAAAATGTTTTAAATTTGCATTAATTATCGAAATTCGAACTCGGCTCTCCGATTGCTCAATCCGAGCCGCTATCCATTACTCCACCGCGGCAACAGACCAAAAACTCTGAAGCGATCCTCTGTGGATTAAAATCCCTATTCAGTCATAACTGGTGATTTACTAAGCTAAGCTTAGATGTGGCACAAAGACGAAAGTGTGGAGTAACCATTGTAGGTTGAAATCACTATTCAATCGTTATCCGTCTAGCCAGAGAAGGTATTTCGCTCTAAGCAAGACAGAAAATAGCAGTATAATGCAAGCCGTTACTGACTCGGAAAAAAATTGGGAGGACAATGAAAGAATGTGATTTTGATAAGATATAATACAATTGATACTAATTATAAATTCTGGAAGAAAGCATGAAATCGGCTGAGAGTTCCACTACTGTAAAAGAGACAACTACTTGAAATGGTGAGACCGAGCCGCCAATCTAGTACTGCGATTAAATTCATGAAGTCGAGGTAAAGCTCATCAGAACAATAACCTTGAAAGTGTTTCGAGAAAATGTAAAATCAGAGTGACAACAGATTGGAAGGTATATACGAACAGTACGAAAATAAGGCCTAAATGCGATATCCCTAGACATGGGCAGTGGCCCGAGAACAGTCTGCCCCGTAAATTAATGAAAGTATTCAGTTAACACTGTAGGTTACCCGGGTCTATATACACATGATCGCTGGCGGACGACATGACGGCCGAAATGTTGTGATAACAACAAAAGAGATCAAGACAGTCGTCCGAATTTAAATAGCGTAAATTTCTTTAGTAACAGACAGGAAGATTTCTTTGTTAACAAAGAAAAGAATACTGATCTCTTACGTGACATCTGTCCTTGTTTACGGCAGCGAACGTTGAACGATTTCGTCAAAGATGAAGAAGAGACTCGAGGCGACGGAGATGTGGTTCTACAGAAGGATGCTAAGGATATCATGGACCGAGAGTGCGAGTAACGATGAGGTCTTAGAGAGGTTACAAACAAGGAGGAGGCTTATACTTAACATCAGAAAGAGGCAGCTGAGGTTTCTGAGACACATAAGGAGGAAGGAGGGCCTGGAGAATCTGATACTCACAGGTTGAATAGGGGGGAAGAGAGACAAGGGAAAACAACGCGTGACACATGTGGCGGACTTAAGAAAGTGGATGGCAGAACGTGGTCTGGGAGAGGAGGCAGAAGGAAAGGAACTTGTTGAGATCTGCAAGGGATAGAGAAAGGTAGAGAACCCTGATCGTCTACGCCCTGAAAGGACATGGCATATAAAAAGAAAAGTTCACTAGCGAATGTTGGACGATTTCCTCAAGGATGAAGAAGAGAATCGAGGCGACGGGGATGTGGTTCTGCAGAAGGATGCTAAGGATATCATGGACCGAGCGTGAGAGCAATGATGAGGTTTAACAGAAGCTGCAGACAAGGAGGATGCTTATAATTAACATCAGAAAGAGGCAGCTGAAGTTTCTGGGACACATAACGAGGAAAGAAGGCCCGGAGAATCTGATACTCACGGGTCGAATACAGGGAATCAGTAGGAAATGTGACTGAAATAAAGATGCCAGTTCTTGACCTAAAACGCCTGTCTAAATTTCTGGGATGAGGAGTTATCAGTATTTCTTTTATTTCTATGTGCCATATCCTTTCAGGACGTAGGCGGTCATGGCTCTCCACCTTTCTCTATCCCTTGCAGCTCACAGCAAGTGCCTTCCGTCTGCTTCCTCCCGTTTGACCACGTTCTATCATCCACTTGCTCAAGTTCGTCAGGAATGTCACGCGCTACTTTTCCTTGTCTCTCTTTCTTTCTATTCGACCCGTGAGTATCAGATTCTCCAGGCCCTTCTTCCTCTTTATGTGTCCCAGAAACTTCAGTTGCCTCTTTCTGATGTTAAGTATAAGCCTCCTTCTTGTTTGTAACCTCTCTAAGACCTCATCGTTGTTCAAATGCTCAGTCCATGGTATCCTTAGCATCCTTCTGTAGAACCACATCTCCGTCGCCTCGGGTCTCTTCTTCATCTTTGAGGAAATCGTCCGACATTCGCTGCCGTAAAGGAGAACAGATGTCACGTTAACAGCTCAGTATTCTTTTCTTTGTTACCAAAGAAATCTTCCTGTCTGTTACCAAATAAATCCTCCTGTCTGTTACCAAAGAAATTTATGTGGGACTACTGTCATTATCTGTTGTGTTGTTATTACAACATTTCGGCTGTCATGTCGTCTGCCAGTCATCATGTGTATATCGACCCGGGTAACCTACAAGGTTCACTGAATACTTTCATTAATTTACAGGGCAGACTGTTCACTTGCCATTGTCCGTGTCTAGGGATATCACATCTAGTCTTTATTTTCGTACTGCTCAGATATACTTTCCTATCTACACTATTTACATTATTCGGACTATTGTCCTCATCTGTGTTGCCATATTTATTACAACGTTTCGGCCGTTGTACGCTCCAGCCGCCTTCAGGTGGTAATAATGTCGAACTGAACCCTTTATTTCGCTCTCTGGGGTAGACTGTTCTAGTTCCACGTGCCATGTTTAATGGATGTCAGTTATCAGTTATCTCTTGTTACTTCCCCTTTCCAAGTTCTCCACTGCCTTAACCGGGTATTGAACTCACACTCTTTATGTCCTGTTACTGGATCTAACCAATGCTTTTATCCATTGTGCCATGTGTCCTGAAGAAGACCAGAGCGTACAACGGTCGAAACGTTTCAATAAATATGGCGACAAAGATGAGGACAATATTCCGAATAATGTAAATAGTGTACATAATACCTCATCTCAGAAATATAGTCAGATAACTTCCTATCTGTTGTGGCTCTGAGTAACATTTCTGTTTTTGCCATTGCAGAGCCATTCTACCAACCATTCACGCGCTCCCGTCAGGAAGGTTTCCCGCTATCTAACCCTGTCTCTTTCGCCTTCGATGCGTCATGAGAGTGTCGAATTCTCTAAACCCTCTTTCATCAATATATGTCCAAGACAATTTACTTCACTGCAATTTATTAACCACTTCCCCACTGTAAGGAGTCAACAAATCAGTTTAAATAAACTAATTAATAAAGAAAGAATTTAACAAAGAGTCAATTTGAAAATAGTTAAAAAAAATTTAGAAAGAAAACAAATGCTATAAAAAAAAAAGCGTCTGTTGTGATGACAGCAAGCAGTTGACTTCATTGTCTTCTAACAGCTATCTTCCTATTATCATAGTTTGACAATACACGACTTCCGGTCGTCATGCGCAAAAGAGTTTTCATCCGGAAGTGTCAATGTAATAGTTCATTCGTCCGGCAATTCTTTTCGATAGCAGATTAATTTGATGTGTATGTGGACTTTTTGTATGTCTTATTTTTTTTATTTTATTTTATTTTTATTTTCAATCATTAAATTAATTAATTTCTTCCAAGACAAAAGTTCACAATTTTGCTTCAGTTAATTGGATTTGCCCAAAGTACTAGCGCCGTGTTATTCAAACAACTCAGTTACTGCCATATTGGGTCACATGTAAAACACATTTTTTCCTAAAAATATTTCCCGAGCTGGATTAAAACAATGAATGACTAAATTTTGTATTTTGTAACTTTTGGGTTTAGTTTTTAAAACAAACCAGATGATACGGGTTACTCATGAGTTGAAAATCAGTTTAAGACTTAGTAACGATTTTCTCCTGATTTCTATCGCAAAAATTATTTTATAGATATATATATATATATATATATATATATATATATATATATATGGAGACATGATCCATTGAATAATTTAGAAAGGTTTATTTACTTATTTTCAATTGGGTCCTTTCATATGTTACAAAGTCATGACGGTCGTCTTCGAGTATAGAATCCAGAGGTTAGCAGTGAATATTTCGGAGACAGTAGGAAAGTGTAGTTCAGGTTCGCAGTGGATATCGTAGCAGAGCGTAGTTCTTCCCTCTGGCATGTTCGCCTGACAAGTTGGCTCTGGTCATTCCGGTAGGGAAAACAAGGATGGCCGCCTTTATACACGACGGATACAGTGTTCTGCGGCTTCTGATTGGTCAACCTTCTATTGGTAGACTATAAAGGGAATTAAGTCATTTTGACTAACTCACTAGTTACATGCATATATACACAAAAACTGTAACATCATAATCTAGGACAAGATTTTTGGTGTCATTATTAAAGAAAGAGAGAAAATCGCCGTGATTGTAATATTTTCCCGTGTATAACAATTACAATGATTATTCTAAAAGTAAGCAGATATAATGCTTGTACTTTATTTAATCAGGCATATACCGTAATCCCCCATGATAATACGCATTTTTTTTTCTAAAAAAAAATAATAGGCAAAATTAGGGGTGCGTATTATGCACAGCTACAAAAAATCTTTAAAAAATTGTCGTTTCATAGGTCGATTTCAGTTGCGAAATGACTACTCACCGGAAACATTGGAAAATTTGACACTAAAATTCGGTGATTGCGACCCCAAATACAATCCTAACAATACTTTCGAATTATCCTAAAACTGAATTAGAATAATATTGTTGTGTTTAAAACCATTTTTAAAAATAAAAGTAGGAAACATTCTTTCATGGCAATTGCTCCGAGGAGCTGCATTCGCTGGTTCCCAGACTTCATGAGTTCAAGCTCCCTACGAGGCTGGCATCCCGCTCTCACCCTTTCACTGTCGAAACTACTAAATGTAGCCGTCTCTTCTACTCCAATAGCTTCATGTCTCGCACCTATCGCCTGTGGAAATCCCTTCCCTATTCCTGTTTCCATGATAGCTATAAATCTCCAGCTATTCAAGTGTAATGTCAATCGACATCTCCAGTTGCCTTGATCTAGCCACTGCCCTTCTCCCCATCCTTTCTTCTATCACTCCTATCTGAACTTGCTCCAAATCTTCTGTAACCCCTTGCGTCCTAGTGGCTTCCCACCTTGCTTGGGATGAAAAGCTTAAAAAAAAAAAAAAAACGTTGGGCGTAATAAAATTGGAGAGATACAATTTATATGGTT
>CAHIKZ030005451.1:957500-967500 GCA_903632075.3 Acanthosepion pharaonis
GAATATACACGGGCCTACAATGCAAAAATCTCGCCCCAGAAGATTGAAGCACTTGGTTGCGAAAGAATTTCTCATCCATCTTCTTCTCCCGAACTTGCTCCTTCAGAATACAATTTGTTCCGTAGTTTACTGAATCGTTATGATGGATTAATTCTTAAAAGCCGTGAGGAGGTCGAAACTGGTATTTCAGAATTAGTCTCTTCGAAACAGGAAGAGTTCTTTATTAATGGGATTCAAAAGCTTGTAAGCAGATGGAAGGGAATCGTAGATAATTATGAAAATTACATTCATGAATAAATATCAATAAAATTTAAGATTTAATCACAGGTTCTTTGTTATTTAAAATACCGACACATCTTACCGGATGATCTGATAAATATATATATATATATATATATATATAGATAGCTTATTTTGTAGGCGATCCGGACATCTTAAATATAGGTATCCACTGAAACTTAAAACAATTAAAATGTGGGATTAAAAAATAAAATATCCATTATTTCTTTAGTCTTTTCTACAAATACTTCCATGGTAACTGCTCTGATGAGCTGCTCTCTCTGGTTCCCCAGACTCCATGAATTCAAGCGCCCTACGAGGCTGGCATCCCGCTCTCACCCTTACACCCATAGAAACCTTCAAATTTAGCCGTCTCTTCTACTCCAATAGCTTCATACCTCGCACCTCTCTCCAGTGGAACACCCTCCCCAATTACTGTTTCCTGAAAGCTATAATCTCCAACTATTTAAATGTAATGTCAATTGACATCTCAATTACCTTGATCTACCCCTATCCTTCTCCTCTTCCTTTCTCCTATCACTCTTATCTGCTCTCGCTCCAAATCTTCCGCAACCCCCTGCATCCTAGTGGCTTCATGCCTTGCTTGGGGCACAATGCAAAAAAAAAAAAAAAATGATGATAAAATATAGTTTTAATGTATGCTATATTTATTGGTTAAGGTGCTCAATATCAGGGATAGAGAGTATGTAAATATAAATGGCCTGACGATTGTGTGTCACCGTCCATCCGTGTCTGTGTGTGTGTATTTGTGTGTGCATGTGTTTGTGTGTTTGTGTGTGTGTGCGTGTCCATCCGCCCGTTTGTGTGTATGTGTGTGTGTGCCCGTCCGTGTGTGTGTGCCCATCCGTGTGTGTGCCCATCCGTGTGTGTGTGTTCCCATGTGTGTGTGCGTGTCTATGCGTCTATATATGTGTGTGTGTGCTTGTCTGCTTGTGTGTGTTTATGTGTGTGTATGTGCGTGTGCGTGTGTGTGTGTGTGTTTGAACTGATTCTGGGAAACTAGGCGAAAGGACTTTCACATCCTGGTTCAGGAAAATGTTCTAAATTGCAATGTCGTAATGCTTAGTTTGGCTTTTGGAATTTTTTTTTTTCTTTTTCAGACTCGTTTTCACCTGCCTCTTCTTAAATTTCTTCATGTGCAATAATTAATTTTTTTTTTTTCTTAAATTCGATGACAAATTTTTGGTCGGTATAAATTAAGAGATTGCTGGTTAAAAAAAATAAATCTTTTTATTAATTACAAAGCTCCAGTACACCCGAATTCGCTTGACTGCAAATGCGTTTGAAAGTTTTTGGTTAAAATTAAATAAATAAAAAAAAGAAACCTTTAAATGAATACATCATCTTGTATTGTTTGTAAAAGAAGGATTTCGGGTACGTTGACTTTCTTTGGTTGGAAAGAACTTCCTTTCTTTGTCGGTATGAGTATAACTTGGGTCTAACGGATTTTACAAGACACATATTATGTTAGCTACCTGAGAGTAAAATTTGAAGACCTCGTAGTCAAAAGATTAAAAAAAAAAAACGCACACAGATATTCCGATGGGTCAGGCTTAAGGCCCAAATTATTTGACTCTTATTAAGGGATACATTTACAGCAATAATCGTTTCATAGGCATCGCAGCTTTGGAAAAGCATTGATTCTTCATGCTCAAGAGTCAGACACTCACCAAGCGTTTCATGCTTCTGCCATACAGAATGTGTGAATAGTAGACACGGCCATTGATGTTGCATGTAATGGCCATGTCTTAATCGTTTTGAGGAAATGCCCTCCCAGCGTTTGAACTCCCTTCCCTGTTCTCTTTGCCTGTCTGTGATGAGCTAAATGACTCACTTATATAACAGGGATTAAAAGCGGGCGTTCTAACCACTCGATCACATGCCCATTGCTCTGATAGGTCATCTCAGAGAAATTTCATTAAATAATTTTTTTGTCTATATCTCTGAGATGAGGTATTATGATTACTTACATTATTTACATTATTCAGACAGTTGTCCTCATCTTCATTGCCATATTCACAAATAAATATAAAAGAAGAAACAGGCTGATCCCTTAAGGTAAAACTGCAAGAACATCGTAAAATGGTAACACGAAGAGAAATAGAAAAATCAAGCGTAGCTGACCACATATGAAGGGAAAAGGGAGATCACTGCCCCCTGTGGGATGAGGTTGAAATAATAGACAGAGAACATCACTGAAAATACGAAAACTTAACGAATCAGCACATATGCTCGGCCACAAAAATCTCCTGAGCCGACCAAGCATAGAAATGAATACAATATGGGAACCAGTGCTAGAGAAAATCAATGAATAACAACAAAATTGCAATATAAGCTGCGGTAAGAAAAAAAGCAATAATAATAACAAAAAAATTACTATATGAGCACTGGTAAAAAACTAAAAAGATTACTGGGACATTAGGTTTATAAGTCTCAAAGATTCATACAGAGATGTCCTCAAGGACGCATGTTCCAGAGGATAAAAGCGTTGGTTAGAACCAGTGACTAAAGCCAAATATGTTGTGAGTTGGAGAGTTGAGTTAAAGGGAGATAACCGAATCATCCGGAAGAGGCATGTCTCCGGTGAACGAAATAAAGGGTTCGGTTCGAAACACCGGAAGAAGGCTGGAGCATGGAACGGCCGAAACGTTATAAATATGGCAATGGAGATGAGGATAACAATCCAAATAATGTAAATAAATACATTTTTGCCATGTGTTCGATCTTCCGTGAATTCTCGATTAGTTCGCCCTTGTACCAAACTAAACTATGCTTATTAAATACTTTTGCTAACGAGGTAGGAGGTATTTGAAAAAATAAAGATCACACGACAAAATAATAAACAGTATCTCCCGGCGCCGATAGTCATCACAATGTTTAGCGTTTCGGCTATGGGGTTACCGGATTCCATCTTGGGTTTCTTTATTGTGAACCGTCATTTTGGAGGTGATTAGTGAAATTTCTGCCTCACGGTGAAAGGGACTAGAAAAGTAGCGGGTAGTGAATAGAGTTCCGGATAAAAGGAAGATAGAAATGTTTTCTTTTTAAATGGTGAAGTTAAGAACGACATCAATAAGGAAAGAATAGAATAAAATAAGTAATCAATGAAAAAAATTAAAGAAAGGAAGAACGAACGAAAGAAACAAAGAAAGAAATTATGATTGGGGAAAAGAATGAAAAAGAAAAGGAATAAAAGATGGCTGATAAAAGAAAGAAAGCGAAGGAAATAAATACTTCTAGAAAGAAAGAAAGAAAGAAAGAAAGAAAGAAAGAAAGAAAGAAAGAAAGAAAGAAAGAAAGGAAGGAAGGAAGAGAAATAAAAGAAATAATTGATGGCTGATAAAAGACAGGGAAATAAATAAATAAGTCTAGGAAGGAAGGAAGGAAGGAAGGAAGGAAGGAAGGAAGGAAGGAAGGAAGAGGAATAAAAGAAATAATTAATGGGTGATAAAAGAAAGAAAGAAAGAAAGAAAGAAAGAAAGAAAGAAAGAAAGAAAGAAAGAAAGAAAGAAAGAAATGATGACACGGGAAAGAATGAAAATGAAAATGAATCATTAATGGCTGATAAAAGAAAGAAAGAAAAAAAGAAAGAAAGAAAGAAAAGAAAGGAAAGAAGGAAGGAAGGAAGGAAGGAAGGAAGGAAGAAAGGAAGAGAAATAAAAGAAATAATTGATGGCTGATAAAGAAAGGGAAAGAAATAATGCTACTAGAAAGAAAGAAAGAAAGAAAGAAAGAAAGAAAGAAAGAAAGAAAGAAAGAAAGAAAGAAAGAAATGATGACACGGGAAAGAATGAAAATGAAAATAAATCATTAATGGCTGATAAAAGAAAGAAAGAAAGAAAGGGAGGGAAATAAATACTTCTAGAAAGAAAGAAAGAAAGAAAGAAAGAAAGAAAGAAAGAAAGAAAGAAAGAAAGAAATTTATTGCCAAAGGAGAAAAACAAAAATTCAAACAAGCCAATGGTGCGAACGGAAAAAAGGAAAAGAAAAAAGAAAAAAAAGAAAAAGAGAAAAGAAAAAGGAAAAAAGAAAAGGAAAAAAAATTAGTAGAAAAAGGAAAAGAAAAAGGCCAAGAAAAAGGAAAAATAAAAGAAAAAAGCAAAAAGAAAAGCAAATGTCAAAATTCCATTGAGAAGTGAAAAGAAATCGCTGTAGAATGCGAAGTGGGATGGAGAGAACGAACGAAAAATAACAAAAACGAACCGTCGTTTCCAATAAAAGATTCCATGGCAAACTTGAAATCAGCATCGGCAGAAGCCAAATGAAATAAGGAAGCAGACTCCCTCAGTTTCCTTCATCAGTCTATTGTCATTTTTATTTTGTCCCTCACTGAACACGTTAATTTTTTGCAAGCAATTGTAAAAGCCTGAACGCTTTCTGTTATCTTTTTGTGTGTTGTTGCTCAGGAGAAACTTCTTCTTCCCAGCCTGTTTTTAAGCATCTTGGATAGCTTTTATTTTCCTAAAAGGAGCTGTTCGACTCCCCTTTTCTGGGTCAACAAATTCCATTTTCTGAACTCGACTAAAACCGTTTTCAGTTGATTAACAGAGAATGGCGATGGGAGAGAGAGATTTTTTTTGATTTTTTTTAACTAAGAGAAAGAAACAATTGTAGTCTGAGATTGATAGATATTTATACCAATTAGGCATCAAAGATTCCAGAGACTACGGGTGAAAGAATATCGGGACGTGAGAGTCGTTTAAACAAGAGTTGGACCGAACGATTTTAGGTTGGAATTTTTTTTTTTTTTGGACTTGAAGAATTAAGATGATTATGTCTTTACCATCAGACTACGAAAGTAATGAGCGAAAAGTGGAAGGATATATAATAAGACCTATATAACTAGCAAGAAAAAATCTTTTGAGAATAGATATTTTGAACAGATAGATAGATAGATAGATAGATAGATAGATAGATAGATAGATAGATAGATAGAATAATTTTGTAAAGGATACGTTATTTGAATAAAAGATTCACAGATATGTATAGCTATTTACATAGATACGATCGGAATGAGATAGATAGATAGATAGATAGATAGATAGATAGATAGATAGATAGATTGGTATGAAAAGATAGATAGATAGATAGATAGATAGATAGATAGATAGATAGATAGATAGATAGATAGATAGATTGGTATGAACAGATAGATAGATAGATAGATAGATATTTGAATAAATAGATAGATAGATAGATAGATAGAATAATTTTTAAAAGGATACGTTATTTGAATGAGAAAGGTAGATAGATGTGCATAGCTATTTAGATACATACGATCGGAATGAGATAGATAGATAGATAGATAGATAGATGTTATTAGATAATAGAATCAAATTTTTAAAGAGATAGTTATTATTATATAATAGAATCAAATATTTACAGAGATAGATAGATAGATCTTTCAGAATCTGCTAGATTTGTACCTGCAGCTACATACAATACCAGAAAACTCCAAACAAAGCGAACGAAAAGAAAGACGGGGTAGAACTGATAACACAACGAAATCCGAAATCCGGATATACAACAATTCAGTGCCTCTCCACTTGGAAAATTGGCACAACGTAATTATTATTTATTTCTTTCTTTTTTTTTTTTTTTTTTTTTTTTTCTTCAATTTTACAATTTGGCTTTGTGGCGTACTAAGCTGAACTTATTAGAAAGAAAAACCTTACGAACAAAACCCCAAGACATGAAAAAGAAAGAACAAAACAAAAAAAAATGTCATGCGAAAAGAGGACAAAAACAAATTGAAATCCCCAAAAGGCGGGTTCTAAAAAAAAAAAAAAAATTATCAGAAGCTATATTTTTCATTCATCAGCCATTTTGTGCGTTGATCTCCCTGAAGACGACGATGAAGATGAAAAGACCATGAAATATTCATAAGCGAACACGCGGTAAAATTTTTATTAATGATTCGAATTTTATCAGCCGGATTTTTTTTTTCAAATATCTCCTTTCCTAAAAGAAATACTCTTATCCCAAGCCATGACTATAAAAATTTTTTTAAAAGAAAACGGTTCAATTCTAAACCAGCTATCATTTAAACATATACATAAATTAATCCCAAACTAAAATAATATCTCTATAATTCTGCTGATCCCTCTCTTCCTTAGTTAGTTTGTTAGTGCCTTAGTCGGTTTGCACGACTGTTACGCCCTGCCAATACCTCATAAAGAACGGACTATTCCATTTTGACCGCGTGAAAACACGGAACTGGCGTATAGGAGACGCTACATGGTTTCAGTGCGAAAAAGAAAGAAAAGAAGATAAACGTGTCTGTTTCAGTGAAATGGAAGAAAATGTCAATTTCTAATCTTTTCATTTGTACCCACTTACTTATAAATACATTAATTAATAGAAATGTTTGCAACCAGGTTTTCGTCTAGCAAATATGAATGGGAGGCATGGTGGAGTAATGGATAGCGGCTCGGGTTGAGGAATTGGAGAGCCGAGTTCGAATTCCAGGCGAATTAGATTCACTTACACGCAAATACCCCCTGGGAAAGCTATGAATCCTCTTCATCTACCCCCGTGGGTAAATATCAGCGCAGACCAGGTTCTATAACCTTGGATGGCAAGTGGTCTACCGCAGAAAGAAGTGACAACCTACTGCGGAAAAAAATCTGCCTCGTCAGTCATGTATCGAAAGATACGCCTAAGCGTGTATCACGCATGGCGCATAATCGACTGACTGAGGTGCTAATACTCTTGGAAAAGGTATGAATCCTCTTCTTCTCCCACCCACCCCCTGTTATGGACAAATATCAGCACACACCGAGTTTTATTGCCTTGAATGGCAACTGCTCTACCACAGAAAGAAGTGGCAACGTACTACAGAAAAAAATCTGCCTCGTCAGTCATGTATCGAAAGATATATGATCGCCTAAGCGTGTATCACGCATGGCACATAACTGAAATATGAATTAGATTATTAAAAAAATTACTCCCTTTTGTTTATTAGACATTAAGTTACATCACTTAGCAGCATCCATAGATTACTTTGACTTTTATTTAACGAGAGAGATGCGGATTTTTGGTCATATTCTAAGCGTACCTTAGAAAATATTAGGTTGGTGCAAAATAATGACGTAATAATGTCGTTTTTGACGTTAAAAAAATACGTCAAAAAGCGACATTATTACGTCATTATTTTTGCACCAACCTAATACTTTCGCCCTTGTGCCATTTCTTCTAGCGAGACAAACTTTCAGGTTTGTGATTGTTCATAAATTTAAAGATTCCAAATCTGAAGGACATTTTCTGTCTAAAAATCCTTGTTGCCAAATAAAATCCTTACATTTGCCTTGATGAAGTCCATCAGAGGACTTTGGCTGAGATAATTTTTCATTTTGTCTTCATTCATATTGTTCTTTTACGGATCTAATTTTAGTGATGTCAGAATTTTTACACTAAACACAGACACTCACACGCACATAGATCTGACTATATATATATATATATATATAATTCTCTGACTTCCGTTACTGTCTTCGTCGGTCACACCCTCTAAAATAGCCATACATTGACCGATCGAAACTAAATATTGGGGTGAAGTGCAAATATTTAAAGGGGTACAAAGCATAGATTGTTTTACTAGGGGGCGTAGCTTAATTCAATAAATTTTCGTTGATTTTTTTTTTGGGGGGGGATTAAGTTTTATTATTTAACATGCAAAATACTCCCACTATTTTAAAAACAATTTAACGATCAAAATAACAAAAACTTACTTAATAAAAATGCAATATTGTTTCTTGCTTATCTTTTCATTAAGTTTGTATATATACAAGAATCCAATTTCCAGTTCGCCTTGCGTTTGCGAGAACTATAAACAAATCATAAGGCCAAATGCTTCAAAAAGTTGGAATTTGGCCCCAGAAAGAAATATTTACGCATGGTCAGTTGTACGCTGCATGCTCAAGAGTAAGAAATCCTAAGAATTTATTCTTCGCTGTTAAAAAGAAAAATAGGAAGTTTTCTGAAGAAATACGGTTTTCCATGAAGTCCTTGAAATTAAAAATTAAATTAAAGAACTATTATTGAACTGAGCAGTCGGGTTTTTGTCAAAGTATTTTTCCAAACAAATCAGTTTATTCGAATTCCATCGATTGGTTTGCGAATTTGAATGAAACGAAGAGTTTCTGAATCTCAAGAAAAATGTTTAGCGATAACTTTAACAATACTAAATACTGTGAGGCTTTCAACAGACGTCAGTTGTAAGAAATCCTAATATATTCTGTTGAGGTTTCTATCAGACTGGATGAATTAATTAAATATAATTATCAAATCCTCCTAATAATTACTATCTGTGTACATCATTGCTTGAACCGGCTTCTAATGCTCTAGAGTGAGCGGCTTGGTGAGAGTAGTCGTGGCTCCAGGGGGCACAGTCCTATGGTTAAGGAGAACGCAGTATGGTTCCATCACGGAATATGTGAGGGAGCGGCGCTATATTGAGTCTGATTTGCAATCTCTTCGTCACCGAGACGAGTTGGTATGATGTTCGCTTAACAACCTAACTGTCAGGGTTTCAATTCTCGGTAGTGGATGCGCACTGCTGATGAGTCCCAAATATAGGACAAAACGGCCGTCCAGTGATTTCTGCATTCTGTTGAGGCTTCTATCAGACTCGATGAATTAACTATATATATATGTATATATCTAGGAAAAGTTGCAAATTAAAAAAAATAAAAATCTTTTTTGTGTATTTATTTATATATTTGATATTTCAGATTGACCCCAATCTTTCTTCAGAAATAACTGTTTGTTTACAAGTAGCGTCCGTCGCGAGACGCAGACGTCACGCGTATTTAATTTTAAAATCCAGTATTTTATATTACTGGATTTTAAAATTAAATACATAGAAACTGGATGTTAAAATTAAATACATATAAACTAGGGTTAAATAATGACTTAGGTATTTTAGATCTTTATAAATATTTCAATAGTTAAACATTTTTTAGATATAGTTAAATTTTTTTTTATTTTTTTATTTTTATTTTTTTAAACAACATCTAAAATATTATCACGGTTAGATTTACGTTAAGAATATTCGGACACAGTGGCGTTCCATAACATGTGACGTCCGCATCTCGCGACGGACGCTACTTGTAAACAAACCTCTAAAAACAGTTATTTCTGAAGAAAGCTCGAGGTCGATCTGAAATATCAAATATAAATAAATACTTTCATAAAAACATTATTATTTTTTTTTAATTTGTAAAATATATATATATAATTATTTTTATATAAAAAATTATAACATAAGTATGTTATAAAAAAATCACTATGTTAAAAAATAGCCATTTTGTTTCAACACACTCTGTGTCTTAGCAAGTGATGATGTTGAAAAAGAAAATAGATGGTTTTAAAAGTTTCAGATTACTTTAACGATCCTACACTAGGGGGAAACATTGTTACAAAAAGCTAGAATAACCAATCAAAAAACGAAGTATAGAAAGATTCAAAAGCTGACACAACGAAATCCTGCTATAATAGCTATTCAGATCTTTAATTTAAGAATAGTAATTGTTGGTTGTTGGAATTTATTCCGTGTATACCAATTATATACTTTATATATATATATATATATATATATAAAGGGAAGAGGTTATAGTAGATCCAACGAGAGAAAAGTGTGTATAATAAAAAGAAGAGAGAAAACGTTTTGGTTGTAATGTCAATTTGTTTTTTAAAATAT
>CAHIKZ030005451.1:970000-1005000 GCA_903632075.3 Acanthosepion pharaonis
CCATCATTGATCTACACTTCTTACCTGCGACTACGACGCGTACCAGTCGATTACTGCTACCGTATTCTACTTGGTTATAGTGGCCAAACCACTTAGTTACTTCGTTCAAATATATCCTTTCCGGGACATATCATATCATATATACATATATATATATATATATATATATATATTGATATAATGAAATATGCATACACCTGTGTTCCCCCTCACTGGAATATGATTGGCTGGTGTCCGTCATAAATATCGACGGACGTGTAGGTACGAGAGTCAATAGAGCCTTGGTCTGAGAGCTAAGTCTATAACGACGCCCATTGGACTACGCCATTGATCTACACTTCTTACCTGCGACTACGACGCGTACCAGTCGATTACTGCAACCAAATTCTACTTGGTTATAGTGGCCAAAACCACTTAGCTACTTCGTTCAAATATATCCCTTTCCGGGACATATAAGAAAGAAAGAAAGAAAGAAAGAAAGAAAGAAAGAAAGAAAGAAAGAAAGAAAGGGAAACAGAAATAAGAAAAAAGAGAAATTATTGAATGAATGAGTAAAAGAAAGAAACAAAGAAACAAAGTGAAAGAAAAAGAAAGCAAGAAAGAAGGAACTAAAGAGACAAGAAAAACAGAAAGCAAGAAAACGAATGGCAAATTGAGGTATGGAATAAGAAATAAATAAATGAAAGAAAATGAAGAGAATGAACTGATAGATGGAAAAGAAAAGAAAGGAAACACAAAAGAATGAAAGCCAACAAAAGAAAAAGAAAGAAAGAAATCGAAAAACCATGCGAAATAAGAAAGAATAATAATAATAATAATAATAATAATAAGCCAACAAGTTTAAATCGAAGATTCAAATCAGTTAAGAAATACAAGTAAAGCACAGTACACTGACTGCAGCTGCAAAATAGTTCAAAAAAGAAAGCAAAGGCAAATGCAATCGACCAGATACAGAAACGATAGCAAGATAAACCGCTTCACGCTCAATACTCTGCCCTTACCAAACAAGCTGACGAAGACAGACCCCGTACCCATCAGTGGTTACGTAGTGCAGGGTTAAAAGCTGAAACCGAAAGTTTTATCCTTGCTGCACAGGACCAATGTTTGCTAACTAGAAAGTACCAATAACACATACTGAAAAATTGTTTGCCCAAAATGCAGATTCTGTGATGAATATCCAGAAACACTTGATCATCTTGGCACTCACTGAATATAAAACTCGCCATGTGAGAGTTGGCCAATATCCGCACTGGAAAATCTATAACTTTTACGGAAAGGAAACTGCAAGCTATTGATATCAACACCACCCTGAACCGGTTACTGTCATAGAAACTCTAACAATTTTATGGGACTTCACAATACATACATACAGAACAATCAAAGCTAATCGCCCAGACATCGTTATTACAGACTGCAATCAAAAAAAGTGCCTGCTTAATTAATATGGCAGACCCAGCAGACTGCCATGTATCTTTGAAGATTTTCAAAAAACTATCAAAATACAAGGACCTTGACATCGATATCTCAAAAATGTGGCACATGGGAACATCAACAATTCTAGTTGTAGTTTGATCCTTCGGATTGATTGGAAAAGATTCCAGTAGACCCAATGAAGGTATTCATGGAAGCCGATGCCTTATAGAAATAAAAAAAGTATGTTCTCACGAGTACAGGCCACACCTTACGAAGGGCTTTATCTATGTAAAATATGTGATTTTTTTTTGTTGTTTTTCTCTCAGTGGAAAATATCATGATGCCGTTTTTGACCTTAGGTCTCTGGTCAGGACCCGGAAAGAAATGGGTACACACTAGAAATCAAAGGAAATGAAATAATAATAATAATAGAAAACAAGAGTCAGAGATCAAGAGGTGATGAAATGACAAGACCCATGATGCTTTGTTATGACTTGCCTCTGGTGGTTAAATTACGAGAAAAGATTGGGATATGATGACAAAAATAAGAAATGCCTAAGAAATGGACGAAAACTCGCTGCCCGACCAAGTAACCAAATCTAGTAGGACAAAAAGCAACCATTAGAATACTGATTTTGGAAAATGCGTCAAGACGAGACATTTTCAGCATTTCTTTGTACCATAAGTAAATACTGCAATGGATAAATTGGCGTCTAAATGTTATGGTGAAACACACCTATTCTATAAGTTAATAGACTCTCCCACCGAATATGAGTAGTAAGAGAAACGAGGGTCAGTCGATATCGGACGACCGGCTGAACGGTTCAACTCTCGGCCTTCGGGCGAGGAAGAACCCGAATGAGGCTACGCCGAAGGGCGGAGTCTCTTTCGGGTGGTGAACCAACTCTGAACCTGTTTATACGAGTTATAAAAGGGCATATTTTGGGCCGAGACCACGGGCTCGGAGATCCCACGTTAAACCGGCCTTGTGCCACATGATACCCTCGTGGAGGGGGTGACTAAATACTAGTCGATGTCGGACGACCGGCTGAACGGTTGAACTCTCGGCCTTCGGGCGAGGAAGAACCCGAACAAGGCTACGCCTAAGGGCGGAGTCTCTTTCGGGGAGGTAAACCGACCCTGAACCCATTTATACGGATTCAAAGGGTATATTTTGGGTCGAGACCACGGGTTCGGAGATCCCACGTTAAACCGGCCTTGTGCCACATGATACCCTCGTGGAGGGTGACTAAATACTAGTCGATGTCGGACGACAGTCGAACTCTCTGTCCAAAGTCAGAGAGAAACCCGGACGAGCCTATGCCGAAAGGCAGAGTTTCGTCTGGGGAGGTAGACAAACCCAATCCCGTTTATGCGGGGTCTACGGGGATTTTTTGGCCGAGCCTACGGACTCGGGAACCCCACATTAATTTCGGCCTTGTGCCACATGTGACTGCGTGGGGCAGTTACTAAATAGAGTCGATGTCGGACGACAGTAGTCGGCAGTTAGTCGAATACGAAAGTAGTCAACGACTACAAGATTACTCTGCGTAATACCTATTATATCAAGTTCCTAACGTTTTGTACGTCAAACCTATTTAAGACCAATTTAGTACAAATACAAACCTCCTCTGCGAAATAACTCCACAACACTAAATTACACAAACATAAACATAACGTTGACATCTCATTTTAACAGTTATATATTTACCAAAACCACACAAATATATCTTGAAATACTAAAGAGTAAATTTATTCAATAAAATCGCCATTGGCTTCAATCACGGCCTCCAGACGACTTCGGAATCTCCTTCAACTCTTCTGGACGGTCTCCCTGTTTGTTGGTGAATGCTGCCATAATCCTTGCATTCGGTTTATCTTTGGTGTTACAAAGAGTTTAGTTGGTCTCTTGCTTAACATCACACATAATAATCAAGCGGGTTGCAGACTGGAGACATAGATGATGTAAGGGGTGATGCGATCGCAGAAATTGTCTGACAGGCATTACTGGGTTCTCCTGCTTGTGTGGCATGGTGCAGAGTCTTTTTAGCAGACATGGTGTCTTCCAGAAAAGCCACCCTCTTGACCCAAGGCAGCCCTGCCAGCTCAATGCGCTTGATGTAGTCCTCCTTGTTGAATCTGAGGCCCTCACCAACAGATTCGGGCGTTCTTTTCTTATCAGAACGATCAGAGTGAGTTTTCGTAATCACCATTAGACTAATCCAACAGTTTTTCAATTCTCTGCACTGTTTTTAGATTGACGTCCTAGCACTCTGAAATGTTCGTATTGGGGCTTCCGGTGCGAATGTCAAGCAGTACAGCATGCAGTTTCCAAATTTCTGGCGGAGTAATTTGCGTCATGGTGTTCTTCTTCTTTCAGGCGGTGGCCATCTTGATCTTACTATACTGTGAAGTCGACAGCATCAAAATCAAACAACACGCATGCGCGAAATTAAAAATATAAACTTGCGACAATTTACCCATCAAACCCAGTGCATCCTAATAGTTTTAACGGGCATAAAATATCCATTATTCTTGATTGCGTTACGGTTAAATTCGTCAATATCTAACCGCATAAATGAGAAAAATACTGAAAGCCTGGCAAACGAGAACCACTGACCATGACAAAAAAGTGTGGGATATTTGTTTGTATGGTTCGTTGAATAATGAAAGGAAAAAAATAAATAGTGACAGGCAAATCATCGGATAAAAGTTCGCATCGGAAATGATACGTAATTTGAGAATGCAAATATCTGTTTACGCACGAACAGTGATATAACTAAATTATAGATTAAGTTTCATCTGAGTGGTTATAACGTTTGCTCTCTGATCATGAGAAACGGTTTCGAATCTCATCATAATCGATTTGTCAGGGAGGCGACTTCCTGATCTTATCGGACTGGTGAGACAATCCCAGCGGGCGGCACCTCTGGGACGCGCTTGGAAACCATACTGCGGATTGATCCAAGCCGTGTGATGGAAATTTCGTAGGTGTTAGTGCTCGTCGTAGAGCGATCACAAGTCAGCGTGACTGAGGTTTTTGAGCGTGCTGGCCCTGTTCAAAACTTGCTCAGGCCTCATAATGCGCTGTCGCTCAAGAACTGTATCTAATGTTCCCTCAGACTAGTTTCTGGGGCTGTTGAACGAACACAAATGAACCTGTCGAGGAGATATCCCAACAGGGATTCATATATATATATATATATATATATATATATATATATATATATATATATATATATATAAGTGAATATTTGAGTCAACACTCAGAGGTGACAGACGCAATCATTTAGCATGGAGCAGCCTGTCGACTCTGAGTGTTGACTTCAATGTTCACTTTATATTTACACATGCTCTATCTCTGATATTGAGCACTTCATCCCATAAATATAGCCTCCATTCATATATATATATATATATATATATATATATATATGGTATAAAATGACAATGGGAAAAAAAATCTTAGATGTTGCTGACGCGTTTCGTCTTCCGACTTTTTCAAGGCAAAAATGAAATCGAAATGTTTTTGTTGTTATAACTACATAAAAAATCCAAATTTAAAATATAGACGCTTCTGTCTAAGCCTATTTTTCTGGTTAATCTAAATTACCTTTACAGTAAAGGATTTTTTTCCATGTCGACAATATAGTTAAACGCGTCGGCAAAATCTAAGATTTTTTTCCAATTGTCATTTTATACCAATTTGTCTTGTCCACAGAATTGATCTGTGAATTTAACTATATATATATATATATATATATATATATATATATATAGATAGATAGATAGATAGATAGATAGATATAGATATAGATATAGATAACTAGATTCGTTTCGAAAAACCCTCGAATTTTTTGATTTGCTAATAATCAAATCAATCTCGAGGGGAAAAAAGGTTTTAAAAAAAGAAAGAACTACAAACATGAACTTCTGTCGACAAAAAATCGCACAGATGCAGGTCTGAAGCCCAAAGAAAAAACCCCGATACGAGTAAACAACTAACTAACAAAAGCGCTCAATACAACCGTAGAGCAGACCTAGATACTACCTAGGTTTGTCTGGCTCACTAGGTGTATCTATCTATCTATCTATCTATCATATATATATATATATATATATATGATGATGATGAACTCTCCCGTCATTTTCGACGTATGAGTGCTTTTCATTTCAGTTTTTAATCCTGTCCCCGTCGCCTTAACTCATTCGCCAGTGGACTTGTCGCTCAGGTGGTAGGAAGAACACAGAACTGAACTGCAGACTATCCACACAAAAGAATTGTTTAGAGTAATGAATCCTTGTGTAGAACCAGCCACACTTATTAAAATTTCTTTAACAGTGTATGCTCTATGCGTGTCGGTGGCAGTGGGTAGAAGTAGTACCTTTGTTACTCGGCTGCTGCACTTATTATTAAGATGGACGGGCAATACTGGTCTTCATCCATCCTCTAAATCTCCACGCGTCAAACCCTGTAAACCACTTCAGCAGGCGGCGGGCTAAATCACGTGAAATTACCATCGAAAGACGCTACACTCGTCTGTGCAATGGTAGTACCAAAGAGGTATAATAAAACTTGAGGTGTATTGTTCATTGTGTTCGGGGCAGAGAGAGAGAGAGAGAGAGAGAGAGAGTGGGGGGCAGGGAGAAAGAGAGGCCCGGTGGAGTAATGGATAGCTGTTCAGATTGAGGAATCGGAGAGCCAAGTTCGAATTCCAGTCGAATCCATTACGTCCGCTTACTTGCTAATACCCTTAGGAAAGGTACGAATCCTCTTCTTCTTCAACAAGGTATGGGTAAATAGCAGGACAGATTGAATTGAAAACCTGCGGAGGGCCCTTAGGGGACCTTGTGGCACGAAGTGCACCAGGTCTCTGTATTCGTCTCTACAAAAAGTGTGGTTGGTTCTGCACAGAGCCTTCACCACTATAATCAAAACATATGTGCAGGTAACTGGCTGTCGGTTCCTAGGAACTGAGTTGCTTGACTCTCATACGCCAATAAACGACGGAGAGTCCAGCATATATATATATATATATATATATATATATATATATATATATATATATATTGAACAAGAAAAAATTTAAAAAAATAAAATCTTTAGACACACTGGGTTGTAGATTAATATTCTTTCATTTTTTTTTTTATTATTCCATTTAGATTCCTCAACTAGTTTCGACCAAAATGGCCATCATCGGGAGGAAAAAATATTTCTGCTTGCTGTATATATATATATATATATATATATATATATATATATATATATATATATATATATACTAATTAGCGTTACGATGTTTTTTTGTCCGTCTTTATTAAACAAAACAATGATAAATACTTTACAAAGCGAAACCTAAAACTAAATGTCCATAAACTTTTTTTATATTGTTAGCAAAGCTTGTGCCATTAGATCAATTACGACTGAATAGTGATTTCGATTTTCATAGAATGCATCACACTTTCGGCCTTCTCTCACATCTAAAGCTATGGTTGTCAAATCATTTTTGGGCACTTCGACGTGATGTAACGTTTAGCAAGCTTGTCTTGCTAAGTATTGAGTTCGATTCTCACTGGGGGTCCTCATACTTTAAGCTTTGTGTCATAGCTAAGCTACGCGTAGAAAATAGCCATCAAGTTAGCTGATACACAATCTATTCAATACGCCCTCTTTCTTCGTCAATAACTTGCAGAAGAGACTTAGTGAATGAATCACATGAAACACGGATAAACACATTTTTGGATTTTGTCCCATTTTCAAGACTTTTGCCTTTAGAGACACTAAACTGTCGTGAGGTGTAGTAATAACCTTGTTTTCTAAAATACCCTGGATGCTGTAGTTAACAGGATTTAAGGTCTTTTGATGTTCCTTCAAACTAACAATCTGTTCAATTTTAATTTGGCAATATATGTCGGAGAGTGATTGCCTTGTACATTTATAAAATAGCGATTCTTTTTAGTGAAATTGTTAGCCATTTTTAAATCTAATACGTGAAATGA
Organism: Acanthosepion pharaonis; assembly: GCA_903632075.3. Lineage (NCBI taxonomy): Eukaryota > Metazoa > Mollusca > Cephalopoda > Sepiida > Sepiidae > Acanthosepion > Acanthosepion pharaonis. Next base: position 977,414 of record CAHIKZ030005451.1, read on the forward strand.
TAGAATATATAGTGAAGTTTTATTAAAGAAATCCTATAACATCTCAATTTTTTTTTAATTAAAATTAAAATTAATCTAAATATGATGATAAATACGGAATTCCCTGTATAAAGGGTGTCCCAAAATAATGTATACACTCTTTGAATTGTTGTAACATATTCAATTTATGTATTTTGATTTGTAAATAAGATTAATACAAGAGAAAGAATACAGATTTAAAGAATTTGAGAGAAAAATATACAAAAAAAAAAAAAATAGAAAATTAACTTTAATAAAATAAAAACTACTTGGGTCAATGGTAGAATGTTCATATAATCATGAGTTCACATCAAGTGCTCAAACTGGTTGCCGTCCAATACACTTTTCATATCTTCAAAAAATAGACCTACATTTTGTTATTATGGGTAAGGTCCCATAACACACACACACACACACAAATATATATATATATATATATATATATATATATATATATATATATATATATATATATATATATATATAGTTAAGGCGGAAGAATGTAGTTAACGGCCTTATTTTTACTCATTTTACTCGTCTCAACTTATCTCAATTAATGTGCAGTGAACTATATTGCGTACGCAATAGTCAAGATAAGTGAATATTCCCCTCATACCTATACCGCACCGAATCTATGCAAATATGCCAGTTATGACTGCCGCGACGCGAATGAATCCGAAATTTTACTGTCGATAACTCCAAAACGGTAGATTTTATCAAATTTATCAAGTCATTTTAGAATGACGCATGTCAATTTACACCTAAATGGAAGTATTCGGGAAATTTATATTGCAAACTGAGCTCGGATTATAATCTGCAAATTAACCTTTTTTTATACTCTATGAATCTGTCTTTCACTAAAAAAAAAAAAAAAATAGACATTATGAACTTTCATGAGATTTTTATATCATGGGATGTTTTGAAGGTTCCCTTTGAATATGTTGTATTGTGATATATGCTGGATTGAATGGTGATGGATGAGCTCTTATGGTAAATTATATTGGATGAATGGGTCGGGATTGTGATTAGCTAGGACTAGTATAGTGAGTGAAGACCTGCTTTTCCCCACTTACCCATCGGTCTTGTTCCTCAATTATAGTATTCTTTGCAATAATGAATATACTTTTCCCTCTTAGGTCCAACACGTGGAAGGGTACACGATAGCAACGAACACCGCTTGATATAACGAAATTTCTAATTATCATTGGGAAAGTTTTTGTAACCTATAAAACTCAATCCTTCACTTAAAAAGCAATCGTATTCATTCGATGATGGTAGGAATTATGGTGTGAAACGATTTATCTTGTTGGGCAGATAAAGTTCCTACCTGCACTGGGAAAATCAAAAAGCCGTCGCGGAAGAAAATGAAAAAAAAAAAACAACAAACACACACCTATCCATGAACAGCGTCCTCACTCAGCACTTTTTATATTTCTATCTTTTTTTTTCATCTTATTTTTCCTTTCTCTCTCGAAACTCACACACGACCCCGACGTCCTTCGAACTCCGTCATAGAGCTCCATGGATATGATCTTTTAATCCATAAACATTTTGAAGCTTTTTTCTGCAGATTCTGAAATAACTCTTATGGCGTTTCTATTTTCGATGCTCATCAATCCTAGTCGACTTCAGGTTCTTCATTAAGATCTTCCTGCAAAACTACGACATCCAAATTCAATTTGAAGACAGGTATTCTACCATTGGTTGGACCTGCATTTCTCTACAAGCTCCTTCTTTCCCACTTCCAAATTCTCTTCCCAAGGTAACGTAAGTTCGAGCATTACAACTTGTCTCGCTATATGGCACCTCAAACGCGCTACAATTCCCCTTTACAGACTTGATGAAGGAACTTGTAGTCTCTCAGACAAGAGAATTTCTATAGTATAAGGACTGTAAGGACTCAAAAGTAGCTGCAGCGGGAATCGAGCTGCGCGCTGTGAGGAAATAGAGAGAAGGGAAGGAATTAAGTATAGCGGAGGTCTGTTTCAGGCAGAAGAATCTCATATGGACGGTGGCAACAGATCATCCTGGCCTAGACTTCTTTCCTCGTACTCGAATCAAAAAAGCCAGGGATAACCAGAGGCGTCAACTAATTCAGTCCGAGCCAACGTTGAGTAAATAAGAATATAGAATATCGTGGGGTTAAGCCAGCAGGATTCATGGATACGATAGGAGAGTTGTTTTTTTTTCCGAGGAAAATAAGCTGGTCGAAGATCTGGCACTCCGCTGCTATCGGAATAAATTTATTGTACAATCCATGTATGATGTGCTAACGAGTTCTGCAATGTTGTATACTGTTGTAGATTCCGAGATGAAATTCGGTCTCCAAGAAATGACAAACGCAAGAAATAAAGATAAGAAATTAAATGTATTTACACAATAATACAATGGGTAATACTGTTAGTAAATCTAGGAACGTGGTTAGTCGTAATAATATATATATATATATATATATATATATATATATATATATACAGTCTCGAAGTAGGACTTCCTTAGAGTCTACGTGCTTGTAACTGACTTCTACAAGCGGTTACCTCACACTATTACTCTACCTCCAACTCAATCACAATCTCTGCTCAACCTTCTCACTCTCTCTCCATCTCCCTATCCTCTCAGTATATTTTGACTGGCTGTGGGTATTTAACGGCAGCAGTCTCAGTAACACTCTGGTCGAGTCCACTTATATAAAAAAAAGGGGTGGACCCCATAACATATACTTGAGAGAAGAGTGAGACACCATCATGCAGAAAAGGTACGCTGAAACACATTCTAAGCGCCTGTCTGAGGGCCTTTGGTAATGGGAGGTACCGATGGAGATAGAAGCAGGTGCTGAAGTCATTGGCCGAAGCAGTGGCCGCGGTAGTCAGTGTTAATAGTTTCAAGCCGAAAACGAAGTAGTTCGTCATAGCCGACGAAAACCCCACCTCCGCGCGTAAATGGTCAACTTGCATGCTCTCTTCCGCCCGGGACTGGCAGTTGAGTGTAGACCTCGAGAGTCAGTTGAGAGTGTAGACCTCGAGAGTCATTTGAGAGCAGATAGGAACATATTCCCTGCGCAAGGATTTAATAATTTTGTCAATTGTCTCCAGGCAAGTTGTAATGCACGAATTTACGTTGACTTGGGAAAAGAATTTTGGAAGAGGATTTTGAAAAAAGGAGCTGGTAGAGAATTGCAAGTCCAACCAATAGAGAATTATCTGTCTTCCGGTTGGATGTCGTGGTTTTGCAGGAAGATCTTAATGCAGAAACTGAAGTCGGTTTTTTTTTAGCTGCCCCACAAGATAAATTGTTTCTCATCATAATTCCAACCATCAGCGAATGAGTACGGCTGTTTTTGGGGTTTTTTTTTAAGTGAAAGATTGAGTTTCAGAGGGTATAAAAACTTTCCTGTCGATAAGTATAAATTTCTTACCTGTAATCTCAACTGATGTTCCTTCCAAGTGTACATCCATCCACGTGTTGAACCGAGGACGGAAAAGCCGAGTATTTGCTTGTTCTCGTTTCGTCACGTTGTGGCTGAGGAGAAAGTGACGTAGCTAGTTTCTCATTGGTCACTTTCTATTTCAACATCTGCAGTTGTTTGTACGAGCTGTTATTGCGTGCTTGGCGGGCATTTGCTTTAGGATCGCCTACCGGATTGGGGATTGTTCCGGTAGGATCGCTTGGGCGATGCTGAAAGACCCGAAACTTGTTATGACCCCAAGTTCATAACATCAATGAGGCGATCCTACGCACCCTTTGGCGTGTATCATAACAAATATATATAAAATAGTGCTCAGTTGGTGCTGGCTGTAAACGTAAAGGATCAAGAAACATCTGAATAAAATTCAATGTCCATTCGGAAATTTTGATCTAAGAATAGTTTATCTGTGTTGTAGATGTAGCGTGTTCCCAAATAGATACCGAAGTATAAGAACATGAAAGGATCTAGGAGCCTCGAGGGCTAACCTAGAAAGTGGCCTTTTATCTATCAAGAGCCCTATTTGATGCCGGTGGTTGCACAGACATAAACAGGAAAGCGAACACTTTTGAACTTAGTATGTATACACAAAAAACACCCGGATGAATGGAAGTTACATAAACGCTTTTCCTACACGGGAAGATGGCGGAATACCTGGAATTCTCACAAGAAGATGGGACACTCAAAGAAAGACCAGAAACCACATACTGTTGATTGGATCATGGTAAATGTTACAATGTTCAGAAGTAAATAAGCTATTATTTTACATATGAAAAAATAGTTTCCTTTTTTTTATCAGATTTTACTAACATTACATTATTTTTGGGAAACAGCTTGGGTCTGAAATGATGCCTCAATTAAGAGTACATCATTCATACGAACGATTAATAGTTTGGTATGTTTTCATAGGTTTACAAAGCCTGTTGGGATTAGAAAATACTACATGTCTTTACAATCTTTCATCATTTGTCAATCTGCAAATCATCTTGACAAAACTGTAGAATCTTTAGTATAGAGGCAAGCACGAAAGTTTTCTTTTTTTAGTAATAAGTAAAAGTAATAGTGTTACTTACAGAATAATGAAAAAATGTGGAATGTCCAATGTTTGTTCCAGATGCTTTATCCAATGTATTTCCACGGGTTATGTTGTAAGCAGACAAAGGTTATCAATTAATCTGAAAAAAAAAGACAAAAATAGCGAATGTTATTCAAATCAACACGAACTGAATTATAAGCATTTATTGTCTTGTTTAGATGTGCGTGTATTGTGATGGATGTAGGGAAATGTGAGATTGGCGAGCCGAGTTCAAATTCTAATCTTTTGCGTACACTTTAGCAAAAATGCTCATGGAAAAGCATAGAGTTGCCTTATACCAGATTTCTATGGATTAAATAACAGGGTCGTACTCTCAATATTTGTGTAGAAACCAGTGTAAGGTAAAATGAAACATACCCTGCATTCAAAAATTTTTTAGAAGACAATGGGAAACCAGCCTATTTATTGTAACAAGACAAGACACTACCGGTAATAAAGAAGAGAAATGTGAGGAGAGCAAGGATCGCCTGCGTCCCAAAAAGGAAATGGCATTATGAAAGTAGCTTTTATATAAAAATTGGAAGATTATATATATTTTATATATATATATATATATATATATATATATATATATATATATATATATATATATACAAGCAGCATGGCCTGTGGTTGATTCAAAATCGTACGACTCATACAGCAATCGCTATCACTTGACTTAAAATATTTTTGCCCTTCCTTGCCTTTTTTTTAAAGGAGTGCCCTTTGCCGTGCTGATGTTGCTACATGCCTTACTTCTTGCCTGTCTCACACTGCCAATTTTTTCGAAGCTCTATACTAAACATTAAATCTGTTACGAAAAAAAGAACTAAACAAAATGAACACAAAACTATCAGCTTTAATAAAAGGACACGTAACTGGAAAAACCGAATGAAAAAAGAATGTTAACAACAAATACTTTTTCACACCCAACCCAGTTCTGTGGAATCAGAATCAATGTTGAGTTTAAGCAAGCGAATGAGCCAATTGGAGTAAAGTACCATGCAGATTTAAATTTTTCCCACTTGTGACGAATGCAGCTATCAATTTTTTTTTGCATGCTAGCATGCTAGTTAACATCCGTGTCAATCAGCTGTTGGATCTCATGCTGGCCAACAGAATCTTCCTGCCTATTCGTGGCAGCCTCTCTCACTCTGGCCAGTAGAAAATGGCAGTAAACTACATGAAAACTGCTCTAAAAGCATGAAAAAATCTATTATTTCCACTATCGATGGGAGTTGGGAAATACAAAGTCGGTCTTACCCTTCCCGCATGCGCATGTAAATTTTGGTGCAAATCCGTCGAAAATTGCGGCCGTGCATTCGTTATACACATACACATCCTGCCTTTATATATATATATATATATATATATATATATATATATATATATATATATATATATTTATAAAAAGTGTGCTATATTTACAGGATAAAGTGCTCAATATCAGAGACAGAGCGTCTGTAAATATAAATATAAAAGTGAACATTGACGTCAAAGGACGACAGGCTGTTTCACGCCAGACGCAATCGTCAGGCGGATGTCAGAATTCGTTGAAAAATACACCCCTACCCTCCCTAAACCTAAACTCTTTTTCGAACGTAACTCATAATTGATACAATAATAGTTAATAAAAAATGAACATGCTACCGCCCCTGTCTGAATGATTGGATTTCTCTGTATCCTTGGAAACAGGAAATTATGAATTTATATATGCGTTTAAAACTCAGTAAATTTAAAAATAAGTTATTCCAATATTCGCTTGAAGATGAAACAGAACTAATGCTTTTAATTTAATTATATAATTAAGTTTGAAGTTTTCAGCTTCCATTTTTGAAACATCGTTATTACTGTGTAGCGAAAAAATCATAATTTTAAATCAGTTAATTCATAATATATATATATATATATATATATATATATATATATATATATAGCACAGGTAAAACATCCGTTGGTATATAATCCACGTGTGTCGTTATTAAAACTGATCCACAAAAAGACATCAATTTATGTATCATAACAGAGAAAATAAATTACACAACAGAGAAATACCAGATTAACTCATGGGTATAGTCTATTTCAACCGACACCAAGTACACAGACGGATGAACTGTATTCGTGTCGTAGCAGAGATTTCAAATTTAATATTAACGAAGACTGCAGTTGAAAAATTGATACGGAGCCTACTCTTATCGAAGCCACGGCAGGACAGACTGCTCGAGTAGTGTTAAGGGGAGAATGGAATTTATCTCTCTTAAAAGGAAATAACCTCCACAAATTAAATCCAGATATTAACCATAACACCCCAATGAAAGATGAAGTGTTAACAGGAAACTAAAGAAAGGCCTAAAAAGGAGTACTTTTTTTTTAAAAAAGTAATTTTAATTATTAATTAAATAAAAAAATGGGTCCCCACTAAAAAATCCCAATATATGCTTATAAACTTACAAATTCATATATATATATATATATATATATATATATATATATATATATATATATATATAAAACCACTCTATATACAGACATCTTCCAACCACCCGCCTTCTATAATCAAACAGATACCAACATCGATTAACCGCAGGCTTTCTGACAATTCCTTCAATGAATCCATATTTAACAAAGCTAAGAAGGACTACGAAACAGTCCTAAAAGATAGTGGATTCCCAGCAACACTCACATACTCACCACAAAACACAAAAAAAAGGCCAACAGGAGAAGAAATATCATATAGCTCAACCCAACGTACAGCAAAAACGTAAAAACAAACGTAGAAAAAATATTCTTCAAACTCTTCCACAAACACTTCCCGGAATCAAGCACCCTACACAAAATATTCAACAACAACACAGTAAAAATCTGCTACAGTTGCACCGAGAAAATGGCACAAATAATAAAAAAGCACAACAGGAAAATTATCAACAAACCACACGAACAAATTAAACCCTCGTGTAACTGCAGAATAAAAAAAATCGAATGTCCTTTAAAAGGTAATTGTTTACAAAACAACTTAATATACCAAGCCACGATAAAATCACCAGATAACGAAGAAAAAGTATACATAATAGTAACTGAAGGACCCTGGAAACAAAGAAATTATGCACAGAAAACATCTTTCACAAAGAGTAAATATGCGAACAGCACAATGCTTTCTAAGTATATATGGGAAATTAAAAAAAACATGCGCATCACACCAAAAATATCCTGGGAAATAAAGAAAAGATCATCAGCCTACCACAACCAATCAAATGCTTGAAAACTTTGCTTGGAGGAAAAAATAGCTATCATTACCTTCCCAAACCAAAATAAATTATTACATAAAAGATCCGAGCTCATCTCAAAATGCAAACATGAAAACAAATTTTTACTATGTTACTTAAAAATCGAAAATTGAAAAAAAAAAATAAATAAATAAACAAAATGATAATAAAATAAGTCAAGTAAATTAACCCAAACAAATTACCAAACCCCACCACACCCGTTAGATTAGAAGAAATAGAATAAATTAATAAAAAATAAAAAACAAAATCAATGAACCCAAGTAAATAAAGCAAATAATAAACAAATTAACAAACCATTATGACCAAAATATAAGTTAGATTATAAAAATCAAACCAAAAATCTAACGAAAAACATAGCTATATCTGTTACATAACGACAAAAAATACAACGTTACTTAAAAATCGAAAACAAATAAAAGCAAATAAAAATATACAATATAATAAATAAATAATAAAAAAATAAATTAATCTAAATTCATCCAAATAAATAAACAAACTAAGAAACCGATCCTGATAAATTAACCGTTAGAAAAAAGAAAGATAATCAATCCAAACAAATACATGAAGTAATAAACTGATCCCGCCAAAATAATAATTAGAATAAACTACAACAATCAACCCCAAAATTGAATAAATAGCTTTAATTATCTTCCCAATCCAAAACAAAACTATTAAATAAGCGACATAAACAAATTTTTACAACGTTAATAAAAACACTGATTAAAATAAAAATGAATATATAAGATAAGAAATAAAAGTAAAAATAATAAAAAAAATAAAAAATATATAATGTCAAGCAAAATAATTTAACCCAAATAAATAAATAAACAAATAAACGACTTCCGGCAAAATAACTGACAAAATAGACTACCCACAATTCACCACTGACCCGTATATATAAATAGCCGAGAAAAATAACATCACTCGTGGCCTGACGATTGCGTCTACTATGAAACAGCCTGTCGCCTTTAAGTGTTGACTTCAATGTTCACTTTTATATTTACACACGCCCTATCACTGATATTAAGCACTTTATCCCATAAATATAGCACACCTTAAGACTATATTTCTTATATATATATATATATATATATATATATATATATATATTTTTTACAATTTGAATTACGATACCTTTAATAAATAAATTTTTTTATTTATATATATATATATATATATATATATATATATATATATTTGCTCTGTTTATTGTAGGTGAAAAATGGTCATATACTAAAGGTATCGTAATTCCAATTGTAAAGTAAATTTGCTCTGTTTATTGTGCATAAACATAGAGCGCTCTATTGTTCTATTTTGTGTCAATAGGAAACGGTTTAATATATATATATATATATATATATATATATATATATATATATATATATATATATATATACTTATCAGTATGGGTATCATTATATACTAAGTCATGTCACCTCGCAGAAACCACAAGCTTACATTTCTTGTGGAACCGACTCGCAATATGATGCTACTCCGAACACTACAATTTTAAATTGTTCAAGTCAAGTTTTAACCGTTATCTCCCCCACATGTCTCCTATATACTATGCCACTTTCTCTGTAACCGACAACCTCGAGAAACACTCCTAGGCTTTGTACAGAGTAAAAATTATTGTATAAAAAAAATATACAAGTGTTGTAATTTGTGGGTTGCCGGTAGAAATTTTCAAACGTCTTTCTGGGATTTTTTTTTTATAAGTTTATTGAACATGGAAAAACATAGCGGTGTTTCGGATAAGGTTATTTGAAACATCATAATCGTGCAGTAACAAATAAGTGTCATGTTTTACGTGGTAGATAAGTGTGATGACGTGGCGAAGAACTGATTTAATCCTACTGGCAGTTGTATTAGTTTCGCCTATCGCTACAGAATCAGACGAAAAAAAAAACTGTACCAAATAACGGAAATCATATCACATGAGGACAACCGACATCAGCAACAAGTAATATTGCTCAATGAGAAAATAATAACATAATTAAGAGGTTAACATTCTACGCCACTTCCAAAAGAAGGTTCGGAAGGAAAAAAAAATCAATACTGAAAAGAGCGATAACATCTACTGGACTTGAGAGACCTGTTTTCCTAGCGTAAACCGTTACCTTCCTTACATATCGTCATAAACTGTACCTTTTACACTGTAACCCTCTAACGCCAGTGACTTTTTTGGGCCTCGTAAAGGCTGAAAATGATTCTAAAAAAAAACAAAAAACAAGATAATCCGAGAAAAATGTAGGTCATTAAAACGAGAATCCCACACTACACAAACGAGATTAAAGGTCAACGCGTATGAATAAGTGACTGTTAAACATCATAACTACATATTTCGAAAGAGAGTTAGACACCTCGAGGCGGTGTAAGGGTTAACAAGCTTCCCTCGCTAGAACAATTACGACAGTAGTGAGTTCGATCCTCACTGGGTGCCCCATACTTTCACCCTTTTGCGACGTCTAAGCTACGCTTGGAAAATCACTATATGGAAAGAGAGTTGCGTTAGTTTGTTTTCTTTTACTGCATATCAACCTCTTATGGTAATTTATCCACACACGCATGGATTCTCCCAGCTATAAATAGGAGCAGGTACTGCCTTTTGTAGAGCTAAGTTTCCAGAAGTCAACTCTGCTGTAAAATTCTCTTTTGTATGTTTGTATTACTGTTTTCTGTTAATATATTTGTTTAACTCAATTCCTCTCTTTGTGTTTTTATTTCTCAATGGATTATTTAATGCCGACATCTTTTTATTTCTGGTAATAATTTTTTTTTCAAAAATGTATTGTTGGTGATAATGTATTTCTGGTAATATTTTTTACAAAATGTATTCCTGATATTAAAGCCTATTTTCATATACACTTTCATAGTGCTTTGACCCCACTTTAGGGGTCAACTATTCGCCCATAGCTTGGACCCTAACAGGTGCTACCACCCTGTGTCAGATTCGACCTGGGAACACCAGCAATAAATTGTTTCACAACATATCAATGCCAATGGGTTATTTAAAGCAGACAATTTTTTTATTGCTCGTAATAATTTTTCCAAAAAAGTATTGCTAGGATTAAAACTTATTTTTATAATTTCATAAAGTTTTGACGCCTTTGCGGGGGTAACTATTTACCCATAGATGGGACCTTGACAGGTGCTACCATCCTGAGCCAGGGAGGACCTGGAAACACCAGCAATTAAGTGGTGGTTCTACGCTTCTCAAACCCTCCTGATCAGAGGCCTTGCTGTCAGACGTAGTTTATCGTCTTACCTGGACGCGGATGTCGTTTATTGTCATACTCTGGACGGGAGTTGCGCTGGAGAGGAAAATTCGTGATACAACCGGAATAAGTGATGCTACTGTGGGTAGAACAGCTTATCTGCTGGCCGGTGTAGATTCTAGTGAAAGCACGATTTTTCTCTCTTGAGATAACAACAGCATAAAATGGAAAGAATTCTCGAACTCCAATTAGACGCGAGACATAACTTAGGCATACATCACAACTGAACATCTGAAAAGTTTTCGTACCTCTAAATAAATATTCTTAATTACCCCTGTTGCTTTTTCAACATCTTTTATATATATATATATATATATATATATATATATATATATATATAGTTTTAAATATTTTTAATTTAAACATTTAAATAACTTAGTTACTTGCTTTGACGTCTATCGAATGTTTACACCATAAAATTCAAACACAATTTTTTTTTCTTAGAAAAAACACGGCCCTGATGATGACATTGTGATGATGTCGGAATCACACGGAATAAAATGAATATACATCAACATAGCAATTTTCTTTCCCCTTTTAATAAGGATACGAAGAAACATGTCTGTAATTACGAGAGGATGCTATTAAAAATAAATAGACAAAATTTGTCTAAATTATTTTCTGAAACATGCTTTAATGAGAACATGCTGACAAAATATACGCGATATATATATATATATATATATATATATATATATATATATATATATATATATATATATGTGTATGTATGTATGTATGCATCATATCTTCATTCAAGCATGTATGGTTGAATAATATTATGTCTATTTTATTTTAATCCTCTCAAATTCACGGATCTTAATTAATGTTGCAATTAATCTGACTGAGTAAGATTCCGTATCTCTTCTTATACTTTTTTTATTTTCCCAAGGACTTTCAGTCTCAACCAAGATCATCTTCAAGGTTTATTTGCTAAGACAAAAGAAATAAAGCAATTGACGGTTATGAATTTTTGTGCATGCGCATGAACGCGCTCAGTTAATTTAAAAAAAAATACCGCTATGTAAGGGAGTTAATTTAATTTATATTGTAAAAATATTTATTAAAATTTGTAATTTCGTGTTTTAAAACATTGTTATAGTTTTTTTTTTTTTTTTTTAGACAGGTTGAACATAGGAATCTACACAGCTTAGTTTCAATTTAACCATGAAACAAATTACTACTACTCCTTTTGTGGTTTGTATATATAGCGGGTTGTGTATAGAGGTCACTAGGTGATTAAGGAAAGTGCGGAAGTGAAAACCAGTCATACTAAGTAATGGATTCGATATTACACTAAAACTTCGCATTATTTTACTCAGTACAGGAAGGAGGTCATAACTTTTGAAACTTTAGCTTCATAAATTGCTTCACAGATCTCTTTTTGTATAACAAATATATATAAATATAAGAGATGATGAAAGTGAACATTATGATGATTAAGAGGATATATAACGATTTATCATTGACTTGAAGCAGTTAAAATTATAGCGTTCCGGTTTGGTTTGGTTTGTTTTAAGGTATATCAACCTCAGTGGGTTATTTAATGCCGACAAGATTTTTAGGATAGGTTCGTATGAATAGAATATGTATTATTTGTAAGAAATCAGTTTGTAGATCAGGTTCCACTGACGTATTTTTGTAAAGAAGGTTTCTGTAGAGTGTCTGGTTTGGTATATTTTGTTTTACGGCATAACAACCTCAATGCGATATTTAATGCTGGCCAGATTCTTAGTATAGGTTCGCATGAATAGAATATGTATTCCTTGTCAGAAATCAGTTTTGTCGATCAGCTTCCATTGACGTATTAAAAAAGAATTTTTTTTTTGTCGAGAGACTGGTTTGGTTTGGTTTAATTTGTTTTACGGCATATCAACCTCACTAGGTTATTTAATGCCGGCAAGATTTTAAGGATAGGTTCGTATCAATAGAATATGCATTCTTTGTATGAAATCAATTTGTAGATCAGGTTTCATTGACGTATTTTTCTAAAGAGGGTTTTTTTTGGGATTCAATTGTATTGCTGGTAATTTTTTTTTCAAAAATGTATTGCTGGTATTTTTACTATAAAAATCTCTTTTCATACTTCCGTAGTATTTTTTATCCCAGTTTGGGGATTAACAATTTGCCCATCATTGAGACCTTAATAGGTGCTACCACCCCGGGTGGATTTGGGAACATCAGCAATTAAGAGGTGGTTTCATGATCGTCAAAGCCTCTCGATCAGAGGCTTTGCTGCCGGATGTAGTTTATCGTCATAAACAGGATGATAATGTTCAGGGAAGTACCTGCTCAGGAGCCTGTTCCACAAAATGGCGGTTCTTGTGATTAAATCTGTGCAGAGCTTTCTTCTTACATTCAGCGATGTCTGAGTGGTAACATGGCGTGCACTAGCTGTAAAGTTCTGAGCTAGTGTGAGTAGAGAAACTCATCTGAGTATTTGAGTAACAGCCCAATTTCGGCGTTGCTGCAGGGTGGAAAACAGTCCTCAAACACACACACACACACACACACACAAAAGATATCGCAAATGCTTTTGAAAACTATTAAGGTTGTAAAGGGAGTGTTGAGCTCTAGCCAAAGATATGGAAATTATACTTTAGTTTTCGTCTCATCAAAGATAATCACAGCACTGCTGAAAATTAAAAAAAAAGAAGAAAATCCTAATCGTAAATACTTTTCCTAATAATCCTACTTCCGGTCCAGTTTTCCTGAATCATTACGTAGATTTGAATAATACAAAACGTATCGAATTTTACGAACCACTACTCAAGTAGAAATTACCAAATCTAACATTGAACGCAGACTGGGTTTTGTGAAGCGCGCTTAGACTTAAAACGAGTCAAATGAAACGAAAACGAGAGAAAAGCCGGGCTCAAATCTGATATGATTCGAATAAAAGCTCTTTAGTAAAGTCATACATTTTGTTTCAATTTTAACTGTATTTAATTACAATGCATCTCATCGGCAGATATTAGCTTTGATTCAAAGTGTGGCTTCCTTTGAACTAAGTTGAACCTTTGGTTCAACTGAGTTTTTGTTCATGGTTTTCGAGTCAATAGCAAATATTAAATAACACAGTTCAGCAGATACACCGCACAAATTTCTCTTTCATCTGTTGCCGATCGATTCTTTAAAATGTTGATTTTGATTGCAGGTATTAACTTCTCGCAGGGTGTGACATCGTTTCAGGGGTAGAAAAACAATGGCCTTGTCCGAAACTAAACTGGTTCTGTTTTTTTTTTTTCTTTCTCTTTTTACTCTTCACCCTAAGAGCCACTCTGGGTAGAGGTTGTATATCCGGATGTAGTTGTCAGAATATTTGCATTGAAATATCGAGAGGCTGGCAACGGTTCGTCTGGGAGAAAGGGATTGTCAGGTGGGAAAATATTTGATCACCCACAAGGCTACAACAACGCCTTTGGAAGCTGTCAAGGCTGGAAAGTGAATATGAAACAGCTCAAGAGTTGATGTAATGAATATGCATACACCTGGGTTCCCCCTTCACAATAATATGATTGGCTGGTGTCAGCCATAAATACAGACTGATCTGGAGGGACATGAGCTACGCCTATTGACTACGCCTATTGACTACGTCTATTGCCTACGCCTACGACGAGGACCAGTCCATTACGGCTACCTGCTAGTTACGGTAGCACAAAACAACTTTGCTACTTCGAACTAATATATCCCTTTCCGGGACATATCAAGAGTATAAATATTTTCAGAGCAATGCCTAAGAAGTCAGGTGCAGACGAATGTGATCGCCATCGGACAATCAACCTAATGTGTCATATAACGAAACTTATCTTCCGAATTCTGAGGAACGAAGCTCGCAACAGAATCAGACCAGAAATAGAACAGGGAGAAGGAAAGACACAAGAACATTTATGCTCAGAAGGTTATCAGAAAGAACAATACAGACGCAATAAGACGTGCACCTGTGTTCTATAAATCACGCAATGGCTTTCGACAAAGTGCGCCACAACTATCTGGTGGAACTGTTCAGCAACTTTGACATATTTTGGAAGAATATTAAGATTATCAGTAACCTATTCTTGTAGCAAACCGCCTGCATACGAACAGAAAATGAATTCTACTGATATACAAAAAAGAAAGGTATGCAAGACAAGGATGTGTCTTCACAACCTATACAGCTTGGCGATTCTGAGAGAATTAGAAATCCTACCAGTTTTTATTATTGGCGCCCACCATCTTAATAGGTATTGGTTAGGTATTTACTTGACTCCCACAAGGTCAAGATGTGACACAAGGTCGATTAACGTGGGAAACCCGAGTGTTTTCACTCAAAGGCCACTGGTCAAAATTGGTCATAGCATGTCCAAGCTGGTCAGAGCTTAGTCAAAGCTGGTCATGACTTGTCCTAGCAAGCTAGTCGAAGCCTTGATCGAATCTCAGCCATAGGCCAAGAAACGTTCCAATACTTGTCAAAACCCACAGCATAACGTAAGCTTTGCAGATAACACAGGGCAGGTAGCCGATAAGGACAGAAAACTACAAAAACGCCTATGGGAGGCAGTGAAGGAAAGAGAGAAGAAAGGACTAACTGTCAACTGAAGAAGACAAAATGCATGGTTGTTAACAAAAGGAAGAGCCCAAAGTGCGAACTGCAAATCGGACAGGTACAGCAATTTATCTAGTAAGTGATTTAACAGAGGACGGACAGGGTGACACTGAAATTCGAAGATGTATTGGGATGTCCAAATAGACATTGCATATGCTAAGCAGTGTATTAAGAAATAGAAAAAAAAACTTCGCTCGAAACAAGGAAAAGAGTATTGAATCGTTATGTGACATCTGTCTTCCTATATGGCAGTGAATGCTGGACAATCTCCTCAACAATGAAGAAGAGACTTGAAGCAACAGAAATGTGGTTCTACAGAAGGAAGGTGAGGATAACATGAACTGGAAATTTGAGCAACGATTAGATTTTAGAGAAAATGTAAAGAAAAAGGAAACTTACACTCAGCAAAAGAGAACTGAGGTTTCTGGGGCACATAATGAGGAAAGGGGGCTTGGAAAATCTGATACTCACAGGACAGATTGGTGGCAAGTGGGAAAGAGGAAAACAATTCCTAACTTACTTTTGAGTAAATGAATCACCGAACTGGGTTTCGGAAACATAATAGAAAAACAAAATTTATTAAGCGCTACAAAGGACAGGAAGATATAGAGAGCCATGATCGCTTACGTTCTGAGAGGACACGATAACGGTTAACTCTAGACTTGAACAGATTAAAATTGCAGTTATCGGGGAAGCATTCGCTTGGGAGTCGGTTTCACAAAGCAGCGGTACGTGGGAAGAAGCTGCTCGAGTGGAACTTAGGTCTCACCAGCGAGTGATTGATTGATTGACGGATTATGTTTAAGTAAGTCTTACAGATCTACAGATATGGTTGAAAGAAAATTTTATAGTTTTGTTAGGTATGGTTGTAGGAACATTTTTTCCCAAGTATCGTATCGAAGAAATTTTATTGTTTGTCAGGGTTGGTTGAAAAAAAGTTTTATTCTTTGTCAAGAATGATTGAAGTTAAGTCTTTTGTTTGTGCAAAAACTTATAAACATTTTTTTTCATATATTTTATTGTAAAGTTCTATCTTTTTGACAAATTGCAGTTATGTTATCTGGTTTAATATTTTCAAAAAAAGTTCTCTAAGATTGTTCGTTATGTAATACCAGTTACGGATTTGCCGGAAGCTGCAACATTCCAACAGCATATGCCTGATCGAAGACGAATCCGGACACGGTACCCCTATAGGTGGGATTTCATTTCTCAATACATGTCTGTGAGTAACATGTGTATTCCCAATACGGATTCTATCAAAAACCATCTCTTCTTATCTTTCAGTAGCCAGATAACCATTCACCGATGATTGGTTTAATATTTATACTCTATTACGATGACAGTTAACCATAACTGTTGCCATTTTTTCTTTAATAAACTTATTAACGATTGGTCAGAGATCATTGTATGGGATTTTTATATTTGATAGTTTCATATTTAGTGAGTTCTTTGCCGATTTGCCGGCCTTTTCGTTTCCCTGAATGCCGATGTGACTCGGTATCCAACGTAATATAATTTCTTTGTTTTTTGGGGAGTAGATTCAACAGACGACGAATGGAATCACGGTAGTTTGATACAATGAGCGTGCTATGGCGGGTCTTAGGGGTGAAGCTTAA
The DNA here is from genome assembly GCA_903632075.3 of Acanthosepion pharaonis. Lineage (NCBI taxonomy): Eukaryota > Metazoa > Mollusca > Cephalopoda > Sepiida > Sepiidae > Acanthosepion > Acanthosepion pharaonis. The sequence goes on from CAHIKZ030005451.1 coordinate 994,733, forward strand.
AACTGGTAGAACTAACAATTGTAGGTCGTCTGTTTAAGTAAGTCTTACAGATTTACAGATATGGCTGAAATAAAAATTTTATAGTCTGTTATGTATTGTTGAAAAAAATGTTTCCCCAAGTACGGTAGAGAAGAAGTTTTATTGTTCGTCTGGTATGTTTGTTATTGTATCTGTCTATATTTCTGAAATGAGGTATTATGTACACTATTTACATTATTCGGACTATTGTCATCATCTTTGTCGCCATATTTATCACAACGTTTCGGCCTTTCAGTATCTGTCTATATTTCTGAGATAAGGTATTATGTACACTATTTACATTATTCGGACTATTGTCATCATCTTTGTCGCCATATTTATCACAACGTTTCGGCCTTTCAGTATCTGTCTATATTTCTGAGACGAGGTATTATGTACACTATTTATATTATTCGGACTATTGTCATCATCTTTGTCGCCATATTTATTACAACGTTTCCGCCTTTCAGTATCTGTCTATATTTCTGAGATGAGGTATTATGTACACTATTTACATTATTCGGACTATTGTTCTCATCTTTGTCGCCATATTTATCACAACGTTTCGACTTTTCAGAATCTGTCTATATTTCTGAGATGAAGTATTATGTACACTATTTACATTATTCGGACTATTGTCCTCATCTTTGTCGCCATATTTATTACAACGTTTCGGCCTTTTTCAGAATGGTTGGAATATTTCTGAACCATTTATTATGCTCACTATTTAGATTATTCTAGACTATTGTCCATTTTTTGGATGCCAGTTATTCCTGTTAATTCCAATATCCTAATTCTTCACTGCCTTAAATGTCGATTGAACCATTTTTTTAGGGTCTCACTGGGGTAACTAACGCCTTTATCCACTTCCATGTGTTTTTTAGATTTGGACCCGGTCGTTTTATCTCCCAGACTTGTGGTTACCCCTCCTTTACCTCGTCGTTTCTACATCCCCAGACTACTGGCTAACCTCCCTTCACTGGCCATTTCTAACTCCCCACACTTTTAGGGTCTTGTACCTCGTCGTTTCTACCTCCCCAGACTACTGGCTAACCCTGCCTTTATCCGGTGTTTGTGTTCTTGTAGATTTATTCCCTTTACCTGGTCGTTTCTACCTCCCCAGACTACTGGCTACCCCTCCCTTCACCCGGTTTCTACCTCCCTAGACTTCTGGCTACCCCCTCCCTTTACCTCGTCGTTTCTACCTCCCCAGACTTCTGGCTACCCCTCCCTTCACCCGGTCATTTCTACCACCCCAGACTTCTGGCAACCCCTCCCTTTACCTCGTCGTTTCTACCTCCCCAGACTTCTGGCTACCCCTCCCTTCACCCGGTCATTTCTACCTCCCCAGACTTCTGGCTACCCCTCCCTTCACCTGGTCGTTTCTACCTCCCCAGACTACTGGCTACCCCTCCCTTCACCTGGTCATTTCTACCTCCCTAGACTTCTGGCTACCCCTCCCTTACCTCGTCGTTTCTACATCCCCAGACTGGCTACCCCTCCCTTCACCCGGTCATTTCTACCTCCCCAGACTTTCTACCCCTCCCTTTACCTCGTCGTTTCTACCTCCCCCAGACTACTGGCTACCCCTCCCTTCACCCGGTCATTTCTACCTCCCCAGACTACTGGCTACCCCTCCCTTTACCTCGTCGTTCCTACCTCCCCAGACTTCTGGCTACCCCTCCCTTCACCCCCTTCACCCGGTCATTTCTACCTCCCAGACTTCTGGCTACCCCTCCCTTTACCTGGTCGTTTCTACATCCCCAGACTTCTGGCTACCCCTCCCTTCACCTGGTCATTTCTACCTCCCCAGACTTCTGGCTACCCCTCCCTTTACCTCGTCGTTTCTACCTCCCAGACTTCTGGCTACCCCTCCCTTCACCCGGTCATTTCTACCTCCCCAGACTTCTGGCTACCCCTCCTTCACCTGGTCGTTTCTACATCCCCAGACTACTGGCTACCCCTCCCTTCACCCGGCTCATTTCTACCTCCCTAGACTTCTGGCGACCCCTCCCTTTACCTGGTCGTTTCTACCTCCCCAGACTACTGGCTACCCCTCCCTTCACCCGGTCATTTCTACCTCCCCAGACTTCTGGCTACCCCTCCCTTTACCTCGTCGTTTCTACCTCCCCAGACTTCTGGCTACCCCTCCCTTCACCCGGTCATTTCTACCTCCCCAGACTTCTGGCTACCCCTCGCTTTACCTCGTCGTTTCTACCTCCCCAGACTTCTGGCTACCCCTCCCTTCACCCGGTCATTTCTACCTCCCCAGACTTCTGGCTGCCCCTCCCTTTACCTCGTCGTTTCTACCTCCTCAGACTACTGGCTACCCCTCCCTTCACCCGGTCATTTCTACCTCCCTAGACTTCTGGCTACCCCTCCCTTTACCTGGTCGTTTCTACATCCCCAGACTTCTGGCTACCCCTCCCTTCACCTGGTCATTTCTACATCCCCAGACTACTGGCTACCCCTCCCTTCACCCGGTCGTTTCTATATCCCCAGACTTCTGGCTACCCCTCCCTTTACCTCGTCGTTTCTACCTCCCAAGACTACTGGCTACCCCTCCCTTCACCCGGTCATTTCTACCTCCCCAGACTTCTGGCTACCCCTCCCTTCACCCGGTCGTTTTCACCTCCCCAGACTTCTGGCTACCCCTCCCTTTACCTGGTCGTTTCTATCTCTTCAAATTTCTTGCTACCTCTTCCTTCAACCGCATGTTTGAGCCATCTCCGTAAAATGAACTCTCGACATCCCAACGAATGCTGAACAAGTGCTTCTGGGATGTTAAAGACGACGAACGTCTGATTTCGAGTGATTTATTTTATTGGGCGTTAACAACTTTCTGAAATTTGCATCCGTTTTACTTACATCAGAGATAGTGCGGTTTATTAGATTAAAACTGTAGGTTACACCTGATGGCAAAGCTTTTATTGCTAATACCTTGTCATGGGAATTATGTTCCGTATTTAGTACAGCGAGCAATCTTTGATAGCAATCTGTTTTTTTAATCTCTTCTTTCATACTTGCATGTTTAATCTCTTACCTTTTAACAACTTCTGAATATTTATAAACCCATTTATGCTCCAGTGCTACTTTTCCACAGTATCAACATCAAGTTCAGCTGAAGATGGAGCTACCAATTTTTCTCCCTTAAAACTTGCTTTGGCATATTTCTAGAGACCAAATTTGAAAATATTTTGTTCTACGTTATATTGAGGACTTTGTTTTTAAAGAAGTAACTGCCACAGAATAGTAGATTCTTAATCTGGCTGTTCTTTTCCTTAATTTGCATATATATATATATATATATATATATATATATATATATATATATATATATATATACAGATAGATAGATACATAGATAAAAAGAAAGAAAGAAAGAAAGGGCGAGAGAGAATCTGTCGATTCTTTTTTCTTAATTTGCATATATATATATATATATATATATATATACAGATAGATAGATAGCTAGATAGATAGAGAGATGTATAAATAGATAAAAAGAAAGAAAGGGCGAGAGAGAGAGAATCTGTCTATACTTTTTCTTAATTTGCATATATATATATATATATATATAGATAGATAGATAGATAGATAGATAGATAGATAGATAGATAAATAAAAAGAAAGAAAGAAAGAAAGAAAGGGCGAGAAAGAAAGAAAGAAAGAAAGAAAGAAAGAAAGAAAGAAAGAAAGAAAGAAAGAAAGAAAGACTTTATTGTCGCTTAACTTTTCATTATTCTCATATCCGGGGAGAATTTGAATATAAATTGTCTTTTTTCGCCTTTGAAAAACCATTATAAAATAATTTCCCGGCATAGAAACTGGTTAATCCTCTTGATGCAAATGTGTCATAGCACAAACGCACATTTTATATATATATATATATATATATATATATATATATATATATATATATATATATATATATATATATATATATATTATGTATATATATATATACACATACAAACATTATACATAAAAATGTGTATATATATATACATGCATAATATATATATATTAAATATATAGACACACATATATATATATATACACACATTATATATATTGTATCATATATATATACATACACATATATATTATATATATATATATTCACATACACGCATATATACACACATACACACTTTATATATCTATATTATATATACACGCACATACACAAACATATTATATATATATATACATACACACAAATTACATATATATATACATACACACATATTATATATATTATATATTATGTTTATATATATATATATATATATATATATATATATATATATATATATATACACAGACATTATATACATATAATGTGTGTATGTGTATTTGATATGTTCGTAAAGTATTAATGCTATTTTTTATATTCAGAGTTATTTTTTCTTATTTATATACAAAAGTACACCGGTCAAAAACCATTGAATGTAAAAATTGTGCACACATTTATCATATAGATGTTTCAACCAAAATAGGAAACCAACTTTAACGTAATCTTTCGCCACTCTTCAATATATATGATTTGGACAGCCATCTAATATATATATATACGTGGTCTCATCAAAAAAGATAAAATATATATATATATATATATATATATATATATATATATATATATATATATATATATATATGTACAACTGATGTATATGAATATATATACATACATATATACATATATATATATATATATATATATATATATATATATATATATATATATATATATATATATATATATATATATATATATTTATATTTACATGTATATGGACAATTGATATATATATATATATATATATATATATATATATATATATATATATATATATATATATATGATCAATGATATATATATATATATATATATATATGGACAATGATATATATATATATATATATGGACAATATATATATATATATATATATATGAACAATATATATATATATATATATATATATATATATATATAATGAACAATTGATATATATATATATATATATATATATATATATATATATATATATATATATATGTATATATATATATGTATGTATGTATATATAAATGTGTGTGTGCAAACGTGGCCGATATATATGCATATATATATAGACAAATTTTAAATGAGTAATGTAGAAATGTTTGTTTATAATTAGTTTACACGTGTCTTGGTAATTTTACTGAAAAAATACCCCAATTTTAATGATAGTAAATTATGCAAAGAACATACGCCATATTTTCTTGGATAGCTATATCAGAATTGTAATAATGAGTGTGTACAACTCGCGGGCATATCCAATTTGGTTTGATACCTTCTAAATTTAATGATAGAAATTTAAAACATCTATCTCTCTGATTCGTTACAGAGTCTATATTACTCCGGAGAGAAGGAAAAAATACACACATACACACACGCACACTCGCACTAACAAATTGAGTCTGAAGTTACACAAATTAAATTCGAAATTACACCAACTGAATTGCAAATTACACGAAAATGAATATCTATAATGTAATTTTAGTTATGTCGTCAACAAAGGCTTCATCCGGTGATAAAGCGGTGTCAGTTGTGGCTTCTGTGTCGAAGTATCATTATGAGTAATTATATATTAAATGTGCATTGAAAAATCTGCTTAAATCGTGCCTTTTTCGTGATGTTTCTTAAGGCTACGTGGCTAGGATTCATACAACATGCGATAAGTAAGTTCTGGGCAGGTTGATTAAAGCCTTGGTTCCTGAATTTTGATGTCATCGAATTTAGGGATTCAATCCCATGAATCGAAACAGTATTTACATTATTCGGACTATTTTCATCTTTGTTGCGATATTTTCGGCCGTTCTACGCCCCGGCCTTCTTCAGGTGGTTGGAATATCGAACTGAACCCTTTATTTCGCTTGCTGAGGTAGACTGTTCAACGTGCCTTAAGGCCACATGGCACAGTGTATAAAGGCGTTGGTTAGATCCAGTGACAGGACCCAATGTGTTTTTTGAGTTCAATACCTGGTTAAGGCAGTAGAGTACTTGGAGAGGTGAATTAACAGGAGATAACTGATAACTGACATCCATTAGACATTGTAGGTTCAATTTTTGGGCCGGGTAGTGTATACTTGGACTCTGTGGAAACTGGTTGAACAATAACGAAGCAGTAATTAATAACGACATGAATATATGATATATATATATATATATCACGAGGCATGGTCAGTGGAACGGGAAAAATCTACCCTCATAGATTAAAAAAAAAGGGTTCATGTCGAAATTCTTTGAATGTTACTCTTGTGTAGAAAGACTAACTTACCTTCTCTTACTATATATATGATTTTGACAGCAATCTAATATATATACGAGTTCTCATCAAAAAAGTATCGGATATATATATATATATATATATATATATATATATATATATATATATATATATATAAAAATATATAGAAAATAGGAAAGAACTGGTTAGGTAAATAATCCAAAGTTCCTTAGTATTTTAGTTATAATTTTTTAAAAATAGTGCTGTTACCATGGGAATTTTGATTTCAATGATTAAAACACGTAAATTTCAGAAATACGTTATTCCAAAAAAATTTCGCTTGAAGATGGAACAGAGCTAACTTTAATTCAATTTAATTCAAATAATTATATTGAAGTTTTCGGCTCTTGTTTTGTAACATGAGATCTCTTATGTCGCGAGTTGGAATCATATTTTAAATAAATAATTATATATATATATATATATATATATATATATATATATATATATATATATATATATGAACAATTTATATATATGAACAAATATATATATATATATATATATATATATATATATATATATATATATATATCAATTGTTCATGTATATATAAATATTGAAACAGAACTAGGGATTTTAATTTAATTCTCTAATTTTCCATATATATATGAAAAATTTATATATATATATTTATATATATATGAACAATTGATATATATATATATATATATATATATATATATATATATGTGTGTGTGTGTGTGTGTGTGTGTGTGTGTGTGTGTGTGTGTGTAGTGCAAAAAGTGACTGATATACATGAATATATATAAAGAGAGACGAATTTTAAATGTGTAATGTAGAAATGTTTGTTTATAATTAGTTTACTCGTGTCCTGGTAATTTTACTGAAAAGAATACATCAAATAGACACATATATACAAAATGGACAAACTTTCGGCCGTTGTACGCTCCGGCCTTCTTCAGGTTGTTGGAATATCGAACTGTACCCTTTATTACGCTTGCTGAGGTAGACTGAAAAAATACACACACTAAATAGGAATTAGACGAACTATCTCTAGACATGGACAACAGAACGAGAAGAACCTACGCCGTAGATTTAATAAAGGGTTCAATTAGAAATTCCATGATCGACCAACACTCGAAGACCGGCGGGGACAATTGTTGAAAACACGAGAACAACAGTCCAAATGTAAAGAACGCAAAGAAAATTTACAGATTGCGAAAGATATTAGGGAGATGTAATGAAATATACTTCAATGTTTAAAAAAAAAATTATTCAGTATTATTATGGTTTAGGTAGTAGACATTATAACTTAGCGCAAATAGCTATATTATGGAAAAAGGAATTTTCGACAATATTTAATTTATTCTTAAATTGAATAAAATAATAAAAAAATTAATCAGAGAGATATTGTCGATTGAATATAATAATACTTATTTGACTGAATTCTTGCTGCATATATATATATATATATATATATATATATATATATATATATATATATATATATGTATGCATGTATATTAAAATAAAGAGAAAGAACAGTAAGATTTATAATCCGGTGTTCTTATTAATTTTTTTTATATTTTTTAAAAACAGTGCTCAATACCTCATCTGCAAGGCATAAATATTATAAATTTACTAATTTAAAAATGCGGTTCTGTCGCTACACAAGAATTACCATGTTTCAAAAACAGAAACTAAAAACTCGAAATTTAATTAGAGAATTAAATTAAAATCCCTAGTTCTGTTTCATTTTCAAGCGAATTTTTGGAATAACTTATTTTGAAATTTACTGAGTTTTATAAGCACATACATTCATAATATTAGTTCCTAAGGATACGGGGAAATTCAATCATTTTTACAAGGGGTGGTAGGATATTTATTTTCACTGACAACTATTGTATCAAAATATGAGTTACTTTTGAAATGAGGTTAAGTTAAGGGAGGGTAGGGGTGCCTTTCCAACAAATGATGACATCCATTTTTCGCATGTTGTCTGGGTTTTTTTTTCTTTTCAGTGACAAAAATTTTCCGGTACTATGGGAACCAGTAATAAGGAGTGCCTGAGAAAAGAGATATTAACAACAAAAATTGCAATATGAGCTCTGGTAAAAACATGATTTGATAACAGCCCAAATCGCAATATGAGCACTGGTAAAAATGGTTGCTGAAACATTAGGTTTATAATACCAAGAAATTCATACACAGATGCCCTCAAGGCACAGTGGATAAAGGCGTTGGTTAGATCCAGTAACAGGACTTAAAGAGTGTGAGTTCAATACCCGGTTAAAGCAGAGGGGAATTAACATTAACATTAAGTAGACATGGCATGTGGAACTAGAACAGTCTACCCCTGTGAAAGAAAGGGTTCAGTTCGTCATTCCAACCACGAGAAGAAGGCCGGAGCGAAACGACGAGGACAATAGTCCGAATAATGTAAATAGTGTACATAATACCTCATCTCAGAAATATAGACAGATACTCAAGACTTTTTTGTTTGCACTATTTACATTGTTCGGACTGTTGTCTTCATCGTCATTGCTATATTCCCGATATTTCGGACGCTCCGGCCTTCTTCAGGTGATTAGAATTTCAAACTGAACACTTCTTATTTCATCCACCAGGGTAGTTCCATTTGTCATTCCTTTTCCGGATGTTTCAGTATTGTTATCTCTAACTCAGCAAGCTTTTTATCACCTCTGCTGTAGCCAGGTATTGAATTCACAAATCTTTGGATCAAACCACTGGATTCAACCAATGCTGTTTATCCAGTCGGCTAATATATGGGACTTATAAATCTAATATCTCAGAAACCGATTTTATACCAGTGCTCATATTACAGTTTTATTGTTATTGCTTTCTTCTAATACACCGTTTTACTAGTTCCCATATTGTATTCATTTCTATGCTTGGTCGACCTAGGTCATTTTTGTGTTCTAGCATATGTGCTGATTCCTTGATTTTTCGTATTTTCCAGTGATGTTCTCCGTCTATTATTCCAACACAAAGACAGTTTTGCTGCGTTTGCTACTGCTGCTGTTGTTGTTGTTGCCCGCTAAATCCCGTTGTCTTGGTTACGAGCATCTTGGATTTGTTGTTGTTGTTTTAGTTGCTGATTGCTACCGCTGACTCTGCAATTTTACTTTGCATTGTCAGTGAATTAAACATTCGATTGGAAAAAAATAAAAATGTTTTTTTCTCTCTCTAAAATGAGACGAATATAAACTCGAATAAAGAAAGAAAGTCAAGGAATTCCAAAGACAAGTAAAAAATAAATAAATAAATAGAAAGGGTAGACGAAGAGGGGACAGTTATTTACCTCTTTCCCCGTATTAAAAGAATGTGATACATGGCCGTTGTATTAACCGCATCGTTGATCAACGGAAATTGTCAAAAGCGATGATAGAAAATGCGACAATATCGTGGCTTGACGAATCAAGTCTAATGAATGATAATCTACAAAAGCTAATTCCCGAAAAATGCCCCCCCCACCACGCTCACCTTTTTTTTATGAGTGGACAAGTCTATTTAAGTAGTGCATATCAACATTGGAAACAAAGGGCTTCTTTCTAATGAAGTGTCAAAGACGAAACCAAGTGGAGCTGAAATATTCTTGGACCTTCCCACAACCCTGACTAAACATCAGAATCCGGCAAGAGAATTCTTTCCTGAATCGAGAAACCTTTTAACACACCCTCGGCATATACACTACAGGCCGAATGTTTCGAGACAACCTGCAAAAAAACACCTTCAAATTATTCAAAAGAACTCGTGAATATTCATATATATATATATATATATATATATATATATATATATATATATATATATATTAGTTAATTGATACCCCCTGAGGAGTGGACGGAATGATTTCCACTGTTTAGGTCAACGAAACACTGGAGTTGGTGTGCTGAAGATAACATCAATCAACTGACAAACTTTATAGT
>CAHIKZ030005451.1:1007500-1045000 GCA_903632075.3 Acanthosepion pharaonis
AATGACAGCGCGATGTAAAATCACGTGATTAAGACGTTCGTCTTAGCGTTTCTTTTTTAGTGTGTGACGCGTTGCTGCGATTCTCGCTGCTGCAAATCTCATAGCAACGAGACTGGCTTCGCGATGCCCCCCCCCTTCAGTGCTTGAACGTTGATATTTCGAAATTCTTGGGTATGTGCAATGAAGCTCGGCTTTGGATTAACTATGGATTTGAATCTTCGTTACTTAATGAATCTGTAAAACGTCCAAGCGAAAAAGAGCGATGAAAATGACCAAATCCAGTCCCCGCCTTCCACCAACTCACAAAAAAAAGCTAAGAAAGACAAGTAAGTATAGAAATCAGAAATCCAAGAGGCAGCATAAAATACTATCCGCTATATAAAGTAAAAAGAATGCCAGAACGCTTGAAAACTAAATAAAAAATGATTAAATTTTCCTTTGTCATATTTAATCTACTATCTATATTTCTCATGTTGTCTGTCTGTGTGCCTGTCGTGGGCGTTGTTACCTCGCCCAGGCCGCATTTCTCACCCGATTTCGATGCGGTTTTCACCACAAGTTTGCAAATGGCTGCCTTAAGGACATGACGCAGCCCGATTTTTCAGTTCGGTCTCAGGTTCCGAAAAAATCGATAATCGAAAAAATCTGCTTACAGAAGGAATTATTACATTTCAACCAAATTTGACACCCTCTTAGAGTCTACCTTTAGAAGTGTTGTCCAGAAGTTTCATGACCACGGACCCTTAAACAGCGCGGAAAATCGATAAAACCCAAAAGCCGATACGCCCAGATTGCGTCTGAACCGCATGTCGGTTTTTAGCGAAAACCGATCGGATTTATGAGGAGGCCATTGAAAGTCATCATGTGAAGTTTCAACTCTGAGCGCCCCCCAAACAGAGTGCAAATGGACAATCGGTTAACCCTTAAAAATGTTTTTTTCCGGTTGGGTATTTCCTAAATGCAGATTAATTTAAGGTCACGCTATGCGCGGGAAGAAACAGGTTAGCGCTTGCAGTGCTGTATGAGTCGTACGATTTTTGAATCAAGCACGGGCAACGCCGGGCCATGCTTCTAGTTAAATATATATATACCGTAGATACTCGTGTAACGGGCGATCTCGCGTATCGTGCGACCCCGAAATTTTCTCTTGTAAAAAATGATTTTATCATGTATCTCGTGTATCATGCGAGTTCCTTTTTTGAGGGACCAAATTACAATAGACTAAAACCTCTTTTCCTCTATCTCTTTACCCCATCTTAAGTTAAATAAGTTCAAAAAGTAAATGAGAATGATAAAAGTATCGTCCCTGCTGAAAGGGTGAAAATCGACCCCACCAAGCTCATTTTTATGCAGGATAATGCTCCCTATCACAAATCAAAATTGATGAAGGAATACTTTGATGAGAAGCAGGTGAGTGTTATGACATGGCCGCCCCAATCTCCTGACATCAACCCCATAGAAAACTTATGGAACATTATAAAGTACAGGCTCTCGAGAAAGCAGTTGAGCAACAAAGAGGATTTGATTGTGAATTTCATATCCGAATGGAATTCAATGCTTGGAAATGAGATTTGCCAGAACCTAATCAAGTTAATGCTAAAAAGGCTTGAAAAGGTTATTCAAAATAAAGGAGGACCCATAGATTATTAAATATTTCGAACTATATTACCTATTATAAATAAATTATACCTCTATTATTCTTTATTTAAAGCTGTTCGGTTATGTTTCTATTGATTACTAGTTGCAGGAAATAAGCGAGTCACTTTTTTTCCCCTAAATCTCATTTGTATCTAAAATTATAATTATCAATGGAATATTTTAAGGTGAGTAAACTTTTTTACTAGGTGGTCGGGAAGGGATCTTTATATTAGTAAGATTAAAAATTAGTTTGACCCCAAAAACAATAGGCGAAAAAAATGTTAAGTAAAAACAATCAGGTGAGTCACTTTTATCGAACAGCACTGTATATATATGTGTGTGTGTGTATGTGTATAATCGAATGGGTAAATATAGGTAGCTATATGTGCGAGCGAGCGATCATATACAAATACATATAATTACTCTATAGTGTAAGACAATCAGTGTTCAATGTTAAATAACAGAGCTATTTAATATATATATATATATATTAAGAAGTATCCATATTATCTTACATTAATTGCACAAGTTCGAGTTTCATGGCGAAGCTATTTTCAAATGCTGAAATTATTATATTCATTTCTATTTATATTTCGGGTCGACCCCGGTTTTTATTTTATTTTTTTTTTTAGAAAATTTTTTAAAGCGGAAACTTTGCTTTAGCAATTAGGCTTTCACGAGGTGTAGTTGCCAGCCCCACTCCCATTCGGTTTTGAATTCAGAGTTATCTTTCTCCTAGGCTGGCTGCTAACCAAGACTAGAGAGAACCAGTCTTCGCGGTTGGGTGAAGAAGAAACAAGTTTATCCCTTTCCCATGGGCGTTTGTGCGAATGCAAACGTCCTCGGTTGGGATTTGAACACGGCATGCCAATGACATTTTCCACGCGTATAACAACGCTACGACCTCATCTGCTCAGAAAACGTAACAGAAAAAATGATTATTCATGCACTGAGTCAAGACGCGGCTCAAATTCTCTCTTCGCAGACAAGGGCACTATAATAAATAATTAAAGTGACTCGAGTAATGTATGCTTTTGCCAGCGATCTTTTCTGGATCCAGTTTCTTCAAACACGTCTTAGATTCCGCAGCTTCAAATTGCAACTCAGCTACAACGCCTTGATACGCGATTCCCAGCCCGAAGCAAGCTTATCGATTCCTTGTCTTTACTAGATGTGTGATCCTTCACAATCCGAACAACTTCCCAAGCAGAGCGTCCGTAATTTTTAACTGCCGGCTACGTGCTCACTAAGCCATAATCAAATCCTCACGCTCCCCTCGATGTGGTACGCGGGTGTAAAAATCATTATTGATTTCCTTCCTGCTCCTACCCGGATGTCGGTGCATTTACCTGATTGGACATGATGCTGACTCAAGGACAGGGTTGACAATCAACTGCGTATGATCGATAATCGCCCGAGAGCCGTTTACTGACTCGAAAGATAGTTTGTCGACCCCAGTTGTCAATCAATGGGTCGTAGATCCCGTTAATATCAGAGATGACAATGGATACTTGACCTTATATAGAACCAATGTTGTGTGTGAATATACTTGCCAACTCGGAGAATGCTTCTCTGTATATATATATATATATATATATATATATATATATATATATAAAACTTCTTACATAGGATATACCACAACCGCACTCTCACGGAGACTCACCTGCCAGAGTATCATCAGGCATACATTAATAAACAACATAAGGAATATTAAGCAGTTATTCACAAACAATAGTAAAATACTAAGAAAATAAATACTAAAAACAGAGTTATGATCTTTGAAGCAATATTTATAAAAAAAAAGTACCATCTATAAATCAAATCAATTATAATGCAAGAGACCACTTCCTAATCTCTATCTATAAAAGGCAGGATGTGTGTGTGTGTGTGTGTGTGTGTGTGTGTGTGTGTGTGTGTGTGTGTGTGTGTGTGTGTGTGTGTGTGTGTGTGTGTGTGTGTGTGTGTTTAACGAATGCACGGCCGAAATTTTCGACGGATTCGCATCAATATCAACATGCACATGCTGCAAGTTAGCGGGAAGGCCAAGACCGACTTTGCATTCTAACTCCATCGATAGTGGAAATAATCGATTTTTTCATGCTTCTACGGCAGTTTTCATGTAGTTTGCGGCCATTTTCTACTGGCCAGAATGAGAGCCAATAGCTGGCTGCCACGACTAGGCAGGAAGATTCTATTGGCCAGCGGGAAAGCCAACAGCTGACTGACACGAATGTTTACTAGCATGCTAGCATGCAAAAAAAATCGATAGCTGCATTCGTCACAAGTGGGAAAAATTTAAATCTGCATGGCACTTTACTCCAATTGGCTCATTCGCTTGCTTAAATTCAACGTTGATTCTGATTCCGCAGAACTGGGTTGGCTGTGAAAAAAAAAATTTGTTGTTAACATTCTTTTTTCATTCGGTTTTTCCAGTTACGAGTCCTTTTTTAAAGCTGATCGTTTTGTGTTCATTTTGTTTAGTTCTTTTTTCGTAACAGATTTAATGTTTAGTATAGAGCTTAGAAAAAATTCGCAGTGTGAGATAGGCAAGAAGTAAGGCATGTAGCAACATCAGCCCGGCAAAGGGCACTCCTTTAAAGGCAAGGAAGGGCAAAAATATTTTAAGTCAAGTGATAGCGATTGTCGTATGAGTCGTACCATTTTTGAATCAAATGCGGGCAACGGCGGGCCATGCTGCTAGTACATATATATATATATATATATATATATATATATATATATATATATATATATATATATATATATTAGTGGTAAATATACACATGCATAAGTATATATACATAGGTGCATACGCATACATGTATGTTTTTTTTTTAATAAAAAATTCTAAGAGGATAGAATCCAAGTAGAACTCAATGTCCAGGAGAGAGTAAGGATATAATAAAAAGGCTTATGAATTGGATCGTATTTACGATTCCAATGGAATAAATCATGACTATGGAATATTAGTGTTTAAACCTTTTTATATTTTATTATATATATATATATATATATATATATATATATATATATATATATATATATATATATCTAACACATACAAACACGTTACATCTTTCCCACGTCACTGAACGCATTAACTCTACTAAACTCACCATTTCTCTCTGCCTACCCTGATGATGACTTAAGAAAGGCGAAAGCTCGGACCATATTTCTTTCGAAATCATCTTTGGTACAATTTCTAACGGAATTCCCGCCTTCTCTGCCAAGGATTATTCGTAACTGGGAAAAGTCGGTCAACAAAATTCATCGACACAAAAATACTGTTGTCTTTAATAACATTTGCCTCAAAGAACATTTTCTGTCTAAATACACAGCCCGGCTTGAAGCAATCGCGTTTCTAGCCACACTGAAGAGCTGTGATACAGCGAGACAGTCTGTGGATGACTATATACGTTCCCGTTCATTGGTTGAGCAATTTGGAAGAAAGAGTTACTGGCGGCTGTTGCTGCTATAATGCTAAGCTCTTCGCAATGAATAGAGCACTCTGGCAACTGATAATGATTTTATCACGTATATAATGCGTTAAAATTCCCTTTCTCGTGCCGATAACCTAGGGGCAAGAGTCAAATCGGTTGAGTTTAGATCCTGGCTTGAAGAAACACGGCGTGTCTAGCCACAGTGAAGAGCTGTGATAGAGCAAAACAGTCTCTGTGAATAACTATACACACACACACACACACACACACACACACACACACACACACACACACACACACATATATATATATATATATATATATATATATATATATATATATATATCATTTATTCGAAAATTATAACAAAATGTTATGAAATCACTACAAAATAGTAATTTTGTTTCAACACTTTTGGTGTCTTCTCACGTGTTTCAACAGCATCACTGGAGAAGACACCAAAAAATGTTGAAACAAAATGACTATTTTTGTAGTGATTTTATAACAGTTTTATGTTATGATTTTCGAATAAATGATTATATTTGCTCTACTCTGTATTGAGCACTCTTTTAAGAATAGTATTTGTTGGTTATTGGAATTTATTCCGTATACACCAATCCTATACTTGGACTTATATATATATATATATATATATATATATATATATATATATATATATATAAGACTTCAAGCAATATGGTTCTACAGAAAGATGCTAAGAATCCAATGGACCGAACATGTGAGCAACGACGAGGTTCTAGAGAAAATGGAAAGATGAAATTTCTAGGGCGCATAATGTAAAAGAAGTCTTATCACTCACAGAACAGATTGAAGGCCAGAGAGACAAATAGACTGCATTACTCCAGTCAAGACATTAGTACGATTGTAACTTCGATCCACACTGGGCATCCAAGAATTCTATCCACGTGCCAGTCCACGCTAATGCTATGTAACATTGTTTCGACTAATCGTCACCTGACAGTGGTCAGCAAGCAAGTTTCGCAGCTCATTAACACTATTTTGATATAAGTTCAATCCTCATTTGGCGCCCAAAACTTCTGACCTTGTGTCAAGCTAAACTAATGATAGTTTATATCGTTTTGACCAGTCATCATGTCACAGTGGTTAGAAAGCAATGTCGCAGTTCATTATTACTCAAGTGAGATTGACTATCACTAGGCCCCCAAACTTGCGGCCTTCTGTCAGACAAACATAAGTGAACATCACTACACATCATGTGTAGTGGTTAACAAGTTATTGTCCCTTCAGGACTTGCGTTATCATGGCTTTCCACATCTTCGTACCTTTTGTAGATCTTAGCAATGTTTGTCTTTTTTTAGTATCCCTCCCACTCTTTGGTCTGTGACCCATTTACACAAGTTATATCTCTCACTATTTTTCCACTTACCTTCGTTGCGCCCTGTGAGTTTCAAATTCTCTAAGCCCTCTTTCTTCATAATTTGTCCCAGAAATTTCAAATCTCTCTTTCTGATCATTTACATTATTCGGACTGTTATCCTCATCTTCGTTGCCATGTTGTACTTCAGGTTACTAAAATATTGAACCGAACTCTTTATTTCGTCCACCTGGGTAGATTGTTCTAATTCCACTTGCCATACCTCTTCAGGATATCCCAGTTATTTCCCTTTAACTTAACTCTCCAAGTTTTTTGGTTCACCACTGCTGTAGCCTGGTATTGAACTCACAACTCTTTAGGTCTAGTCACTGGATCTAACCAATTCTTTTATCTAATTTTCGTTGTGAATGTGGCAATGAAGTTGGGGATAATGGTCCGAATAATGTAAATGATCATAATACCTCATCTCAGGGATATAGACAGATCTCTCCTTCTGGTTATTTTTTTTTTTTTCATTTTGCTTTGAAAGTTATCGTTACTCACAGATACTGTCCATGGTATTCTCAGTATCCTTCTGTAGAGCCATAGTTACCAAAAAGTCTTCCCTTCTTGTCGATATCAATTCAAAGTTTTCTCTTTCTTTTGAAAACTTTCAGACACCAGCGGCGATCTTAAAAATTCTTTTTTTTTTCTTGAGATATTTCCTTATTTGCTTGATCTTTATTCTATTGTTTTATTTTGGGATTCGACTTACATGTTTTTTGTTGTTTTTATTATTATTATTATTATTATTATTATTATTAAGGGCTGTCTTTATTTTTCCGCCTTTGGGTTCAATTTCTCCGATTTTTTTTCCCTCGTGGCTTTAATGTCTTTCCTGAAACTTTTTCTAATTACCTCGGAATAGAATATCGTTAAATAAAAAAAATAAAAAAACAACCACGTTCATGACATCACGGTTAACGACACAAACAGGAATCGATGAACCGCGTTCAAATACCGGCTGAGGTAATGTCATGTTCTCTTCACAATGGAGAAGACATAAGTCTATTAACCCTTCAAAAATTGTTTTCACCCAATACAAGGTCCAAGAGCCACACAAGGTAGAGTGTTACTAAATGAAGTTGTTGTAAGGGCGTCCAGAGACAGTAAGCGTGTAAGAGGTGCATATTTCGGGGGTGATATGTAGAATAGAGATTTTCTAAGCCTTTCTTGGAAATGGCACAAGGCAGAAAACATGGAGCAGTCGTTGAGATTCTCAGCAATTTTCGAAGCGGAGCTGAGATGTGGCACAAGGTCGAAAGTGTGGAGCACCCAATGATGATCGATCTCACTATTCTTGCTAACCATTATGATTCTCTAAGCGTACCTGACTTGTGGCACAAGGCCGAAAATGAGGAGCATCCAGTGATGATCGATCTCTAGTCTTGCTAACCATTATGATTGTCTAAGCGTAGCTTAGATCTGACACAAGGCCGAAATGTGGAGCACCCCGTGATGATCGATATCACAATTCTTGCAATTACGATTCTCTAAGCGTAGATGAGATGTGGCACAAGGCCAAAAGGTAGAGCTCTCAGTGAAGATCGATATCACAATTCTTGCTATTATGATTCTCTAAGCGTAGCTTAGATCTGGCACAAGGCCGAAATGTGGAGCACCCAGTGATGATCGATATCACAATACTTGCTATTACGATTCTCTATGCGTAGCTTAGATGGCACAAGGCCGAAAATATGGAGCACCCTGTGATGATCGATATCACAATTCTTGCTATTATGATTCTCTAAGCGTAGCTTCGATCTGGCACAAAGGCCTAAATGTGGAGCACCCTGTGATGATCGATATCACAATTCTGTTATTATGATTCTCTAAGCGTAGCTTAGATCTGGCACAAGGCCGAAATGTGGAGCACCCTGTGATGATCGATATCACAATACTTGTTATTACGATTCTCTAAGCGTAGCTTAGAAGGCCGAAAATATGGAGCACCCTGTGATGATCGATATCACAATTCTTGCTATTATGATTCTCTAAGCGTAGCTTAGATCTGGCACAAGGCCTAAATGTGGAGCACCATGTGATGATCGATATCACAATTCTTGCTATTATGATTCTCTAAGCGTAGCTTAGATCTGGCACAAGGCCGAAATGTGGAGCACCCAGTGATGATCGATATCACAATACTTGCTATTACGATTCTCTATGCGTAGCTTAGATCTGGCACAAGGCCGAAAATATGGAGCACCCTGTGATGATCGATATCACAATTCTTGCTATTATGATTCTCTAAGCGTAGCTTCGATCTGGCACAAGGCCTAAATGTGGAGCACCCTGTGATGATCGATATCACAATTCTTGCTATTATGATTCTCTAAGCGTAGCTTAGATCTGGCACAAGGCCGAAATGTGGAGCACCCTGTGATGATCGATATCACAATACTTGCTATTACGATTCTCTAAGCGTAGCTTAGATCTGGCACAAGGCCGAAAATATGGAGCACCCTGTGATGATCGATATCACAATTCTTGCTATTATGATTCTCTAAGCGTAGCTTAGATCTGGCACAAGGCCTAAATGTGGAGCACCATGTGATGATCGATATCACAATTCTTGCTATTATGATTCTCTAAGCGTAGCTTAGATCTGGCACAAGGCCGAAATGTGGAGCACCCTGTGATGATCGATATCACAATTCTTGCTATTATGATTCTCTAAGCGTAGCTTAGATCTGGCACAAGACCGAAAATGTGGAAGTCGTGATATTTTCACCTTGTACGCCTCTATGATTCCCTTCACAAATAACGCAATATGCATCAAGCGATGCAAATGATTAAGATGAGTCATAAATAATTTCCGTTTTTTATTTGTCAACTTAATTTCTTCAAAAAAAAAAAGAAAAAAAAGTACAATTAGAATTTATTCAATCATATAACCTTACTTTCAATGACTTGATTAGCATTTATCAGTTTAATTCTTCGGTAATTTTTGTGTACAGTTCCATTGATCTTGATATGAATATTCTTTCAACGAACTCTTTAATCATGATTTCATTACGGACAGTCTTCCACTATTAAAGTATTTTACATCTATCCTCAAAGATACGAACCGACAAGTGCAATCTAGATGAATATGATGGTTAGTATAGATCAGTATTGGGGTTTGTTGGATTTTAAATATATATATATATATATATATATATATATATATATATATATATATATATATATTAAAATCATTCCACTCCAAGCAAGGCAATAACAAATGCAAGGAATACTGAGTGTTAGCGAATATGAATAAACTAAAAAAAAAGAAAGAACCATAAACAAACAAGAATTAAAAAGACGGAAGATAACGATTGATATTTCATTTAAATTTTTGAAGATCCAATTTGACTGGGAAGCAAGAAGCCGGAGGAGAGTTCCACAAGCGAGAAGTGCGAGAGAATAAACTGTTAGCATAAAACTTATCTAGCACGTTTTCATTACAGAAAGTCTTCCGCCATCAAAGTATTTTGCAGCGATTCTCAAAGATAAGAAACGACAGGTGCAATATCAGGTAAATATGGCGGTTAGTATAGATCAGGTTAGCCATTGTGGTTTTTGGATTTTAAATATATATATATATATTCCGTTTACATCTTTAATATATTAGACATCCGATAACATTCATATTTCTCTCACTTAAACTGTCTTCAACTCACCTCTCTAAAACTTCTCTCTGTTAAGTTTTAATCTCCCACCTCCTCTCATCTGTTACCCCTCTCTTTAGCTCTTACATTCGTCCCACACTCTCATACTTACACTTTCACTAAATTCTATTTTTATTTCTGGAGTTGTTTTTTCTGTTTTCTTTTTGAATTTGTAGGTCTGATGAATTGGATCGTATTTACGATTCCAATGGAATAAATTATGACCATGGAATATTAGTGTTTAAACCTTTTTATTATATCGTTACTCTGTCCTGGACATTGAGTTCTACCTTGATTCTATCCTCTTGGAATGTTTTATTCAAAAATATATATGTATGTGTATGCATCTATGCATATATATTTATATATTTTGCATATGTATGTGTATATTTACCACTAATGTTATCTATCTATCTATCTATCTATCTATCTATATATATATATATATATATATATATATATATATATATATATATATATATTTGTTAAAATCATTTCACTCCAATCAAGGCAATACAACAAGTAAGACGCAAAGATTACCGTGTTTTAGTGGATATGAGGAAACTATACTATTTAGAAGAAAAAGCAATAAACGAACAAGAATTAAGAAGACTGAAGATAACCATTGATATTTCATTTACATTTTTGAAGATCAAATTTGACTGGGAAGCAAGAAGCCGGAGGAGAGTTCCACAAGCGAGAAGTGCGAGAGAAGGAACTGTTAGCATAGAACTTATTGTTAAATCTAGCCATTTCAACTATAAAATGGTGGGACCTTGTTACCAATCTAGAGAGAGAAGTCTATATTATGAGTTTTAGAAATAGTGACGCTTGGTTTATCTCTGCGTGGGACAATGGCGAGATAAAACTACTTAAATGTTACAACTAAGTCAAAAGTTAGATCATTGCTCTGCTACTTGTAGCCTTGTGTCAAGACTAAGTTATGCCAGGTAACAAGAAACAAATTGACTCTACGTAGCTATACTTTTAGTATTTGGATCGTTCGTATCGAGAAAATTATTCGAAAATAATTGTTTGAAAACAATTTTTCGAAAAACGTTTATTCGAATTGTAAATTGTTTGAACGTAAATTAATCGAAAGGACAATTATACTAAATGATAATTATTCGAAATGCTTATGTTTGAAAAACGTATGTGGCCTTGTTTTGAGGGAGTCAATGCTGATTTACTTAGAACTAATAACACCCATGAAGGATTGCATAAAGATCATCATCACATAATATGGAATTTCTTAGACGCTCTTAAAAAGAACAGGACTTGTAAGAAATTCATATTGCAAAAGTAAGAATAGGGTGCCAAAATGTTAAGAGCGCCAAGAAATACCGCGACTTAAATGAAAAAAAAAATAGTGGAATCCTTTAACGAGTACTCTTTAGTAGTTGACTATTTGTGTATTTTTGTATAATTATTGTTTAGTATAATTTTCCTTTCGATTAATTTTCATTCAAACAATTTACGATTCGAATAAATGTTTTTCGAATAATTGTTTTCAAACAATTATTTTCGAACAAATCGGCTCGTTCGCTGCACGAGAAGAAAAAAATGAAACTCATTCCTCATTCTGTTGTACATCGTTGTTCCGTATTCCATTGAGCCTGCAGATAATGCCGGAGCTGAGAAGGCACATGCGACATCTTTCTCTCGATCTGAATTTTTTTTTTGCATCATTTTTACTTATATTATCAATCTAACATATAGACCCCGACAATCTACCACAGGTCATAGGATAATGTTATTTTCGATTTTGATTGAAAACAAACCAGCCACTTACTCACGCGCGGCGAAGTCTACACAACGTTTCTCTCCATTTGACTTTGTCGTTAACTTTTTTTTTTTTTTTTTTTTTTTATTCATTTTTCTCTTACAAGGGTTCGATGTGTTGATGATTGGAATTTCGGCGTTGTTTTACGAATTTACGCTCTGATAGACATTTGCGTTTCATTTACTATTTTTCTTATTTATTTTGTATTTTAATCTTTATTTTTTGGGGGAACCAACAGCCAAGACAAATGTTGAGATGTGCAAAGATTGCAAAGAAAACACACTGACATTGTTTGTAAAACGAAAATGGATGCTTTGTCTTTATCAACAAAAATATACGCCTATTAAACAATTTACATTGCAATACGGATGCACACACACAAACACTTCTGTGCGAATTATATATATATATATATATATATATATATATATATATTTAAATAGGTTTGAAACGGTACAAAAGCGTATTAAGGCATTAAAAACTAGAAATGTTGTATTGTAGGCCATGATAAGTTTAAAATAAAACACACCTAGTCGACCGAGATTGTTTGCTTGGACTTGCTGTTCTGCGCTTCTAGCAGCTTGGTTGGTATAATTTTAATTTTTTTTTTCCTTCCTGTCCATTCATTCATGTCACCCATGACAGACTTTTTTTTTTCCTCATAATCTAAATTCCCCGTTAACAGTTCTGACGAGAGGGACGAAACCGGTCGACTGGTGTGTGTTTTATTTTAAACTTATCATGGCCTACAATACAACATTTCTAGTTTTTAATGCCTTAATATATATATATATATATATATATATATATATATATATATATATATATATATATATATATATATATATATATATATATGAAAAAATACCCTATATATTCTCGTATGCAAAGCGAAATGTAAAAAATTATCTCTCTTACTCACACACACACGCATACGGTATTGCTAAAGAGTTCTCAATCTACAAAAAATACACCTGTAGCAAAAGTTTCATGTTTGTTAATTTGGTCATATTTGGAAAATTGGATGAGGCCGATAATTTCCTCCTGGAAAAACCCATATTTGAATTGTTAAGAAGCAGGTGTGCAAATTCAAACTTTGCCACTGGACACATTATTTTTAAGACTATTGGCTTCAAAGACCGGTACAATGCAAAAATTCAAGGCTTCTAGTCAAACATGTGCATCCACTAAAATATAATGCTTAAAGTAATAAAAAATAATGTCGGATTAACATTTTTAAAAAAAGACCCATTAATTCCTTTTAAATTATGTTATTTACCTTTCGGATACGAAAATAAAGTTGGCAGATATGCACATTCGAGTAGATAAGGGCTTTCGAGATCTGAATGAGATGTGCATTTCTTAAAAAGGTAATTAAGCATTCCTGTGAAGGTCTTCTGTGGTAGAGCGGTTAAAAGCATACTGGCTCAGATATGCTTTATTTGCTGTATTTCAAACGGAATTCATATGAATGCGCTTTGTTTTTTTATTAGTAGTAAAAATCCTCGATATTAACAAATCTTTCAACACGGCATAATTCTCTTTATTAAAAAGAAAACCTTTCAAAAATACAATATACTTTTTCTGAAACTATATATGTGGGACATTAACTGATTTAAAGTTTAATTAATCTGAAACAAAACAGATACTACTTTTAATTTAAAATATCGCAGAAAATCATTTTTTTAACAAGGAGGTTGGCACATTTATCGACAACCTGCTGTTTGGGAAATTTATCTAAGGTGGGAGATAATTATTATAAAATTATATGCGGAATAACGCGTAAACTCTTTCAAATTTCAACTATTTTAACCCTTAATAATATTTTATTGACTTTTAGGTACTTTGTCTTTATAGTCTTAATTACGAAGACATTTTTTGACGAAATGCTAGAAAACTACTAATAAATTTTAAATTTACTATCGTTACCGCTCTTATTTTCTGATAATGTCTTGTATGGACGTCTGTATTTATAAAAACTGGCACGTTTACAACCAAACATAAAGCAATTCAAAATTCTTTTTAAAATACTGGGAGTCGTTGAATTGTAGTAAGCTTTTCTATTTATGATTAGTAAATACGGTTTTTATTCACAAACAATATCACTTGAGTGATACAAATTAAAACAGAATTTTAAAAGATTTAAATGTTTATAAATTATTCTAATTATGTTTTAAAATGAAAAAAATCTTGTCAAATTTCATTGTTCATCCAAAAATGTTATTCATAAGACAATAGTTTCCATAATATATTTTACTCATGAAGGCTATTAAAAGCATTTCTAATTAAATAATATCTTAGTTTTATTGCATTTTTATTTTCCTGTTTGATAAAACAAAATTGATGATTTAAATTCTTGGAGGACTTCTCTTTATAACTAATAAGCTTTAAGCGGTAAAAAAAACGAATTTCTCGAAATTTCATGAAATTAAATAAAGGTGGGGGGGCAGAAAAAGGGAAAATTTTTTTACCAAGATTTTATAAAAAAAACATTAATTTCATTCATTTGTTATTAAGTCCTAAATGTTTCATTAAAATCCAATAATTTTTCTGATTCCTGACAGGATTTCCAAATCAATGTGTTTTTCGACGCAAAAAGACGCTGAAATTTCTCATATAAATTTTATGATCCATTGTTGACGCGAGGAAAAGAAAATATTTTAATTAAATTTTTGAAAGTTCGAAAACCGATGAAATCATTGATCTTTACATAAAAAAATCATGAGAATAATACAAAGATTTTGACTATAAAACTTTGTTTTGTTTAAGATTTGGGCATCTTTTATAATATATGCTGCTTTTTCAATGAGCCTTTGTAGGTACGTTACATACATACATGCATACGCGCACATTTACACATACACACACACACACACACATATATATATATATATATATATATATATATGTAAAAGTGACTCACCTGATTTTTTTACTAAATATTTTTTTCTCCGATGAAACGAAAGTTGAGCTAAATTCAAAGGATAAGCGATCAAAAATCCGAAGAAGAAGCTTTGAAAGCTCTTTGAATTTTAGTAAATACTGTCAAGCATACGTTCAGTATAATGTTCTAGGGATGCTTTTCTTTTCATGGAACTGGTTTCTTAAAACCTATTGAAAAGACCCCCAGGAGCGAGCAGTACAAGAGAATTTTAGTGTCTTGTCTGCTCCCTTCTACTGAAAGGGTGCAAATCGACCCCACCAAGCTCATTTTTATGCAGGATAATGCTCCCTGTCACAAATCAAAATTGATGAAGGAATACTTTGATGAGAAGCATGTGAGTGTTATGACATGGCCGCCCCAATCTCCTGACCTCAACCCCATAGAAAACTTATGGAGCATGTTTCTCAACTGCTTTCTCGAGAGCCTGTACTTTATAATGCTCCATAAGTTTTCTATGGGAAAGAAATATTATATTATAAGAAATATATATATATATATATATATATATATATATATATATATCCTTGCGGAGGCTCACCTCACACTTATGCACGCACCCATACGAATATACGCACTTACACACATCATACTCACTCATTCCCTAAGAACCAAATAACACACACATTTAACAGAGACACATTCCCTTTCCAGGAACCAATAAAACTGTCAAAATGACCAAAGGAATTCAGAGCAGCATGAATCCATCCAGCTCTTATCTTAAATAACAACTTAAAAGAGACTGTTTGACCAACACAAGGAATGTTAAAAGATTCATGTTAAAAAGATAAAAAAAATAAAAAAACAAATGAAAACTACAGACAAAAGTTCATTTTCTCCATCAAGTCATTCATTTCTGTAGATCACTGCTACCAGCAAGCAGAAAATTATTTTTTCTCCTGATGATGGCTATGTTGGTCGAAACTAGTTGAGGAATCTAACTGGAATAATAAAAACGAAAGAATACTAATATACAACACAGTGTGTTTGAAGATTTTATTTTTTTAATATTTTTTATTGTTCAAAATATATATATATATATATATATATATATATATATATATATATATTATGTGTGTGTGTATGTGTGCAAATATACAGAAAAATAACAAAGAACCGTTAGGTTAATAATCCAAATGTCTTTAGTATTTTTGTATTTATTTTAAAAAAAACAGTGCTGAATACATAAGTAGAGCCTAAATTATAATCATTTAAAAAAAAAATGATTCCATCGCTACATAAGAGTTCTCATGTTTCAAAAACAGAAGCTAAAAACCACTCTGTTTCATCCTCAAGCGAATTTTGGAATAACTAATCTTGAAATTTGCGGAGCGGTACATGTAATTGATCCGTTAGTATATGATAACGTACTTAACTATATATAATTTTATATAAATTTATATATCCAAAAGAGTATTTAAAAAATAGTATGACAAATTGGAAAAAATTTTTGTGACGCGTTTCATCCGTTAAGTTTTCATTTCACTGGGCATTATTGATGTTGCCACGTTTACGCATGTGCAAGAAACGTGGCAACGTCAACAAAGCCCACTCGGATGAAACGCGTTGGAAAAACTTTCCCAATTTGTCATACTATATATATAGATATAGATATAGATATAGATATAGATATATATCAGTAAATCACAAACTCCTTGGAGATTTAGAAAAAGATTTGTGTTTATAGATGTATTTAATATTTTATGTGGATGCCATGGATATGCTTACGTTATCGGTGATTTTATTACTTTTATTACTATTATTATTTATTCCTTAGCCTTTTTTAAATATTATATTATATGATATAATTTTTTTTATTATTATTATTATTATTATTATTATTATTATTATGAAAAAGTGATATTGATGATGTTTAAATGAATAACAACATAGATTGTATTTCTGCGATTTTTATTACAAGTTCTGTCGTTAAGGATTTACCCATAAAATCTTCGCTTATTTCTATATAGAATCATTTTTTTCTTCCCACACTCCTCTGTCTTCAATAGTGTAAACACTCACCCACTAATTGTTTATGGTTAAGTAAAAATCGACCCTTCATTTATTCTTTTTCATTTTTCTTTGTATCTTCGTTAATTTTTTTTTTATCAAATTGTCTGGCTGAATTTATATCATTCAGTAAAATGTAATCGGTCTGATGAGGCAGGTGAGTATATGTATGTATATATATATATATATATATATATATATATATATATATAATTTTTCAATTTTTAATATTTTATTGTTCAATATATATATATATATACATATACCTCATCATATATATATATATATATATATATATATATATAAATATGTACATATATATATATATATATATATATGCATAAATATGTGTATATATATAAATATATATGAATATCCACATATGTATATATATATATATATATATATATATATATATATATATATAATAAATTATTAGCTATATCGAGTCTTGTTTGTTATATATATATATATATATATATATATATATATATTTATACATATATAGATATATATACATATATATAGATATATATATATTTATAGATATACATAGATATATATATATATGTATATACATATGAATATATATTTATACATATATATATCATTATATAAATATATATATATATATATATATATATATATATATATATATATATATACACTTGAATTCACTTTTGTGAATTTCATTTGAATTCATAAAAGGATACAGGAATCCTTGCGTCTGAATGTGCTGTAATTCAACTTGTCTTGCTACTAGAATCAGGTTGATATCTGACTAACTGAAAGAGAACTTGAAATGAATGAATTTCTCCTCGTTTAATGAATGAGCAAGGAATACAGAAATCCAGCCAATGTGAGAGTATCAACAACTCCAGCATGGACAACTCACAAGAAAGATTCAGAACATTTGACCAATTCGGCGATTAGCAGAACACCGAAACTTTTTATAAATCAAATGCTGCAACTTATTCTGATATTTTGACGCAAGTCGTGAACGACTCCGTTCATGGATAAGTGCAGTATAACGGACAAGACGTATCCTATCAAATAGGGAAAATAAATTAGTGTTATTCCATAATTGATAGATAATATTTCCTATATAGTCGGGCAAGACGACAAGGGAGCTGAGATAGAAAGTTGGAAATAAATGCCTCCTATATTTTCTTTCCTGAATGTAAAATAGCCCTTTTAATCCGGAAGGAAAGAAAATTTGGAGGAGCAAAATTTATTTGTCAGGCACGACTGAAGAACGGACATTTTGGCCGCAGCAGTTCGAATTTGGTTTCAAATCTCAATAGTAAATTCAAACTGCTGATTAAGTCGTTTGTAACTTGTCTTGAAGCCTTTAAACATTTTATTAGTGGTACAAAACGTAATAAACTCCATAAATAAACAAACATTTGTTTTTTAATACTACCACACAAGATTATAATTAAAAGGAAAAAAAAATGAATATAGAGCTAAATAAATGGTTTCGAATCTCACTCAACGGACCTAAATCGAATTTAATACATATATATATATATATATATATATATATATATATATATATATATATATATATAATCAATAAAAGGAATGAAATCTGAGGGGAAAATTTACACGGAAATCATTTGGAGGCCAAGGACAAAATACTTCTGTTTACAGAGTGAAGCGTCATTGAAAAAATATACATGGCCTCCAATATCTTAAGGTGGTAATTTGAGTGGGACCTACTCAAAAATAAAATAAAAATTTATGTATTTATGGCGGTTATTAAGTTTTGTACATGTAATAAAAGTTGATATATATATATATATATATATATATATATATATATATATATATATATATATATATATATGTGTGTGTGTGTGTGTGTGTGTGAAAAAATATATAGAAAATAGGAAAGAACTCGTTACGTAAATAATCCAAAGTTATTTAGTATTTTTGGTATTATTTTTAAAAAACAGTGCTCGATACAAAAGTAGAGCCTAAATATAATTATTTATTTAAAAATATAATTATTTATTTAAAAATATGATATATAATCATATTTTTAAATAAAGAATTATATATATAAACTTATGAAGAATTATAGCTTTTAAAGGTGTGCTATATTTATGGGATAATGTGCTCAATATCAGAGACAGAGCGTATGTAAATATAATTATAAAAGTGAACATTGAAGTCAACACTCAGAGGCGACAGGCTGTTTCATGCTGGACGCAATCGTCAGGCGGCCTGATATTTGCGTCCATGATGAAACAGCCTGTCGCCTCTGAATTTTGACTTCAATGTTCACTTTTTATATATATATATATATATATATATATATATATATATATATATATATATATATATATATATATATATATATATATATATATATATATATATATATATATATATATATATATATATATATATATATATATATATATATATATATATATATATATATATATATACATATTATAAAATATTTTGCCATTTGTCTGGAGATTTCCTGAAACCAAAACAAGATAAAATATCCTTACAAATATCGCCCAAAAGGCCATCGTTGTTCAACTCAAAAAAAGGTAGAAAAAGTCCTCCGCTTCTTTCTACACACGTATGCACCCGTCGATTGGTGGACCATTTTAAAAAATCTTAACCCAGTGTGGAATGATTTCGTAGGACCCCATGACACGTTGATGAAGCGTCTCTACATTATTAATGTATGCTGCATAAACCAATTGCTTAGGTGATCCCACAGAGAAAAATTCAAAGGACTCAGGTCGAGAAAACGTGCAGCCCATGAAAAAGGTCCTCCCCTACCTATCCTTCTTTCATGATAGATGGGACTAAAATGTGCTGGACTCTCATCATGCATGAACCGCATGCGTCTTTTGTATTAGCAGGGGTACATCCTCTAGCAGGTCTGCAAGTGCAATGAAGTCCCTGTAGACAGCTCCTGTAAGATGAGACGGGAGAACATATGAACCTAACAAACAGTCACCTAAAATTCCAGCCCACACATTAATCGTAAACTGATGCTGGTGTCTAGCCTGTATTGTACCATGGCGATTCGGATCCGCCCCCAAATCTTGATTGTGAAAATTTTATTCCATCTCTTTCAAATGTTGCCTCATCCATATGCAAGACGGAAGAGACAAAGAACGGATCGGCAGTTTTTGCAATAACTAGCAAGTTCTCCCGTGTTCAGTGGTCAGAGTGTGAAAGACCCTGCACATTTTACAAATACAGGAATTGCTCTTAATTTGCCCTCCATAGGAAACTATGAGATGTACGACATGCTCGGGCCACTTGACATGTGCTGATACCTGTATTGTCTGCGACAGCCTGTAGAATGTGTTCTTCGTGACAAGGCGTGGCTTGTAGTGCCACGCGTCCGGTCTTAGCAACGCGACGCTAAATAGCAGCAAAGGTTGGATGATTCAGCAGCTTACAGTCTGGAAATGCAATCCTGATACAGACGTCCTGCCTCGCGTCTATTACCATTCGCCTGGCTGTATGTAAAAATCATAGCTGTCTGCTAACGCTATGAATACTTTGCCATTGCGAAACGGAACACTTCACAGTTAACTCACTACTACACTCGTTAAATGTTGAAGACAGACTAGCCGCACATGTACACGAATGACAAATGTAACTTAGTCTATGATACATAGCAACACAGCGCCATCTACCGTAAACATTTTTAAATCTAATAAAACAAAAAAGAATGATTTGTGAACATATGCTTATATAGACTTTTGTCCTTGTTTTGTTGTGAGAAACCCGCTCCAAAAGTTTTTAAAAAGTATTTTGATATGGCTTACATATATATATATATATATATATATACATATATATATATATGTGTGTGTGTGTGTGTGTGTGTGTGTGTTTTTGTATGAGAAAGAGAGAGATATGAACGGATTGAGATAAATAGGTAGATAGATAGATATAAACGGATTGATGTATATATATATATATATATATATATATATATATATATATATATAGAGAGAGAGAGAGAGAGAGATTAACGAACTGAGATAGATAGATAGATAGATAGATAGATAGATAGATAGATAGATAGATAGTATTTATGAATAAAAATGACAATAGGAAGACTGGTAATTGCTGACGCGTTTCGTCCAATGTGGACTTTATCAAAGCAAAATACGAAAATAATTAAATCGGAGAAATTTTCACAGATAGATAGATAGATAGATAGATAGATAGATAGATAGATAGATAGATCGATAGATTCTTGTTTAAAGATTTCTCTGTGTTCCGTAAGTTGAGAAGCCTGTAGAATAATCGAGATACGATCGATTTGAAAATGACACACAATAGATGAGGAATGAATAGGAAATAGCAATATCTCAAATACTTTAGCGCATCCAACTTGGTTAATTTCGAACTGATTGGTCCAGAAAAAGCGGCAAATCTGTCCTAATGCGTGTGCAAATGACCTTCTTTATCTGCAGTGTCATGAGAAGCGCCAACATGGCGACATAGGTTTTGAATGCAACAGGCATGGCGGAACATGGAACAGTCATGCGGTTCGACACTGTTGCTGTCTGTCTCTTTAATAAAAAGGACAAAAAGCATTGGAATTTGGATCGAAAGCTGGATGGCTATTTTCCTT
Organism: Acanthosepion pharaonis; assembly: GCA_903632075.3. Classification (NCBI taxonomy): domain Eukaryota; kingdom Metazoa; phylum Mollusca; class Cephalopoda; order Sepiida; family Sepiidae; genus Acanthosepion; species Acanthosepion pharaonis. The sequence goes on from CAHIKZ030005451.1 coordinate 1,028,992, forward strand.
TTTTTGTTTTTTTGGGGGGGTTTTTTTGTCTATTTCTTCATTTATTTTCATTATAGCCATTTCGACCCAAGCAAGGTGATAATGCCACCCGAACGCAAGGGGTTGCTTGGGATGAAAGAGAATGAAATGATTTTAGAACAAACTGGAAACCGAATCCAAATTAGGGAACAATAGATTAACCTATACAGGAAAATCATGTCAATGGACACCATTGCTGTCTGTTTCTTTAAAAATAAGAAAAAGGATAGGAATTTGAATCGAAAGTGTGATTTTCTATTTTCGTTATGTTTTTTAATTTTTATTTATTTATGTTGTAACCTAGAAAAATGTTAATAACCAAAACAGAGGTTGAAAATGAAATGGTAATCTTTATAACATCAACAAAACACAATACTCGCCAGCGGCGTGAAGCAGGTAAACTACTGCTTGTGGTGGACTACTTAGACACCATATTACCCTCCACTTACATTACTGTCCAACATATTTATGAGGATTGGGATATAACCATTAGTGTTCATAGTAACGGTATATAACATTCTGCCACTTTTTCTTTATATCTATCTATCTATCTATCTATCTATCTATCTATCTATCTATGTGTTGTAACCTAGAAAAGGTTACTGAATGAGGAATAACTAAAACGAGGTTGGAAATGAAATGGTAATCTTTATAACATCAATAAAATACAATACTCGCCAGCGGCATGAAGTAGGTAAACCACTGATAGTAGTGGACTACTTAGCCGCCATATTAACCCCCCACACACACACACACACTTACAATAGTGTGCAGTGTTTTTATGAGGATTGGGATATACCCATTAGTGTTCATAGGTACGGTATATCACAATTTATCTAATTATTTATTTATTAATTTAATCAATTGGCCCCAAGCAAGGCGATAATGCCAGCAAAACTCAAGTGGCTACTGCAAGTCAAAGAAAATGAAAATATTTTAGAACGAACCGAAAGCGAAATGCAAAAAAAAAGAAACAGATAAACCTATATTCCTTTTCAAAAAAAAAAAATAAAAAATAAAAACAGGGGAGGAGTGTGATCCGGACGATCGGCGAACCTATCTACTCCAATTGAAGAGAGAAAACAATAATATGTCAATAAAATTTCCGAGTTCAGACGGAGACGTTAGAAGTATAGTGCAGAAGGAACCGGAAACTCAGTCCTAAACCGGAAACAAGTGATAATCCGATACTCCTTTTTAAATGTCCAGAGTAGAGAATTATCTCTTATTATCTATCTATTTATTATTGATTTTTATTTAATTGATTGAAATGATATCGCATATTTTAGGGATTTAAATGTCGGAATTTCTGTCTTGCATATAAATTTTAAAAAGAATTACCGACGCAAGAAAATATAATCGAAGCAAGTACAAAATGGCGACAGTATTTCTTTTCAATATACGTGCCGTGTGTGCGCTGTGCATAACGGTTCAGATTAAGGAATCGGAGAGCCGAGTTCGAATTCCAGTCGGATTCGTTGCATACACTTATGCGAAAATAACCTTGGGAAAGGTATGAATCGATCTATTTTCATCTTAGCTAGACAGACCGGGTCCTACAACCTTAGTTGGCAGTTGATCACAGAAAGAAACGGTAAACTACCGGGTGGGTGGGATATTTTTTGCCTATTCAGTCATGAACCAAAAAGAGACATGATCGTCCAAAGCTTGTTTCGCATTTAACTGACTGAATTTACAAAGCAGAATTCTTTCTTACACGCGGCAACGGCGTGAATTTCAGGAATAAAATTTTAGATCACTAACGCATAAAATATCACCAATGCATTTGTAAAATTAGTTAAAAATTTTCGCCACATTTTCACCGTGCCTATCATGTTGTCTTGTGTATTTTTTAGACAGTTAAATCTAAAAAAAATCCACTATTCCATGACAGAGGGAGACGTAATGGATAGCGGCTCGGATTGACGAATCGGAGAGCCGAGTTCGAATTCCAGTCGAATCTATTACATTCACTTAGCTGCTAATAGCCTTGGGAAAGGTATGAATCCTCTTCTTCTTCTGGGTAAATAGCTGTACAGACCGGGTATACAGAGGCTTGGATATAGCCTTGGATGGAAACTCGTCTAACGCAGAAAGAAATGGCAGCCTACTGCGGGAAAAATCTGCCTAGTCAGTCATGTATCGAAAGACACATGATCGCCTAAGCGTGTATCAAGTATGGCACATCATCATCATCATCATCTTGCGGCCTCAGCCGAGATTGAACTCATTACATCTTTCCAGTATTCCTTATCTGTCATGTAGTTCATAATCTTGTCAAATAGCTGAATTCTTGATGCTTCGCTAGGGCTATCAAGGGTGATTTTATCGTGACACCATCACTAAATGGATTGCCAACAGAGCGTGTACTAGGTTGACAAGTAGGCCTCATCGTTTTACTGTTGTAATATCTAGATGTAACCGTAAGTTCTATTCTAATAGTTTCTTCTCTCGTACTTCTCGCCTGTGGAACCCTATTCTGGTTTCTTGCTCCCCTGAAACTACGATCTTCAAAAATTTAGATGCAACATTAATAGCCATATTCAATCGTCCTGAATCTTTTGTTATATTGTCCTTTCTCCACGTCTTCTCATTTTCTTTATCTCTGAGTAACTTTTGCATCTTAGTGATATTATCGCCTTGTTTGGGGCGAAATGATTTAAAAAAAAAAAAGATACGTTGAATTTAATTAAAATGTCTTTTATTGGGGGTTTCTTTTTGTCTTTATTGTCGTTTACCTAATACAAAGCCCAAAAGCTTGTGTTTTGGCTTTCTGTGATGAGCCAAGATGGTCACACTTGTGTGTTGATTGCAGCCATGTGTTAAGTGTTTTCCTAGACGACAGCGTTGGTATTAAAAGATATGGAGTCATGTTGATTAAACCGAAATTGTGGTTGGCCATTTTTTTCTCGTTCAGTTTAAAAGTTCTGCATAGAGAATGTACTTCGAAGGTCTTCTGTCTTCCATCCTCCCGGACGAGGCCCAATTAGCAGAAATGTCACTGCCTCGGAAGAAAATATGGGCAGAGGATTTGTGATTTTTTTCAATAAGAAAAGATTAGATAAAGCCATATATATATATATATATATATATATATATATATATATATATATATATATATATAGGAGAGCCAAGTTCGAATTCCAGTCAAATCCATCACATTCACGCACGCACGTTCTAATACCCTTAGGAAAGTTATTAATCCTCTTCTTCCCTCTCCAGCTATGGGTAACTATCAGGACAGACTGGATTCTATAGCCTTGGATGGCAACTTCTCTAGGAAAAGAACAACTCTGAATTCAAAACCTGCGGAGGGTCGTTTGGGAACCTTGTGGAACTTTGCACAGCAGGCCCTGTATTCGGCCCTTCAAAAAGTGTGGATGGTTCTGCACAAATCTTTCACCACTATAATCAAATCATATGTGCTGGTGTCTGGGCTGTCAGTTCCTAGGAACTGAGCCGCTTGACCCTCATATGTCGAATATGACAGGAGAGTCCATATATATATATATATATATATATATATATATATATATATATATGTGTGTGTGTGTGTGTGTGTGTGTGTGTGTGTGTGTGTGTGTGTGTGAAAAGAAAAGAATATAGAGAAAATAGGGAAAGAACTCGTTAGGTAAATAATCCAAAGTTCAAAAGTATTTTGTTATTATTTTTAAAAATATTGCTCGATACAAAAATAGAGCAGAAATATAATTATTTACATAAATAATTATATATATATATATATATATATATATATATATATATATATATATATATATAGATAGATAGATAGATAGATAGATAGATAGATACATACATACATACATACAAAACAATTTATATAATAAAAAATACCCTGATGAAAATTTAAACTTGATTAAAAAACTGGCTTTTATCGTCAAAATGTTTGTTATTTTTAAGAGTATTTTTACGATTCCCCACAAAGGAAAAATCTTAAGGGGTAAGGCCTGCTGAACGAGGACAATATTTTACAAAACTCCGTCTTTCGACCCTTATGTTTTGGCAAGATTTAATTCAGGTGCAATTCTACATCACGATGGTAGCGTGTTGATGCTCCATCACGCTGAAGATAAAATTCCTTATTTCCCAAAACCTCTCTAATCTTGGCATGACAGGCTGTTAGGGTTAGTGTGTATAGATTTTTTTGAGACACCCTATATATAAAGATATTGGATATTGTTCATTTGTAATGCTATGAAGTCAATCCTTTTTTTTTTTTTTTCGGATTCGTTTTCAGCTGCTCTCCTTAAATTTCCTCATGTGTAATAATTAGATTTTTTTTTCTTAAATTCGATAACAAAGTCGTTAAAGGCTAACAAATTTCCTACTAAAAACAAATCCCTTCATTAATTAAAAATAAGCTTGAGTCTCGTCCGAATTCGCTTGACTGCAAACGAGTTTTAATGATTTTAGCAAAAATGAAAAGCAACCCTAAAAACAAAATGAATTCAAATCATTGTGCTGTTTTTAAAAGGAAAATATCTGCTTCGTTAACTTCCGTTGGTTCAAAAAGAACTTCCGTTCTTTGTCAATTTTAGTCTCTCGTGTGGATAACAGATTCTATAAGATTGATACTTGGTTTGTATTCATTATACAAAATAATAGTGAATATGGAATTAAAATTTCCACACAGTATCCTCATTCTTTATAGGGATTTGTTTAGTCTGACAAAAGGCCACTGCTTTTTCATTCGACCCCAAAAAGAATAGATTCACTGCAGTAACAAGTGACTACTGAGATACATTGATATTGATTGATTGATTGAATGATCTGTTTTTTACAGATTATCAACCTTCTCTGGGTTATTTAAAACCGAAAGAAAGTTTGGATTGTAAGAATATTTCTTTTTGTGAGTGAATATAGCTTTAACAATAGATTTTCTTACATTTTTTTTCCTTTTTAGCATAACACTGACTTTTTAAGATACAAATCCTGCAACTAAGCCAATAGCTGTGGGGGGCGGGGGGAGATGGATTCATGCCTTTTTCAAGGTTGCGTTTGTTTAGCGGCACATCAAACTCTGCGGATTATTTAATACCGAAATCTAAATATTTTGTAAGCAAATTTATTGTACTTTTTTTTTTAGATAATAATGTTTTTGGTGATACAAATCTTACTAAATATCCCAGTAGATGGGGAGAGAAAAGATGGATGCAAAAATTAAATATTGTTTTTATTACATATTTATCTAATCGAATATATATCCTCATCTTGGTTGCCATACTTATATTCCAATCATATCGATGGATCGATGGACAGGAGTCAACCATAATTGGGATCATAGAATCAATGATCCTTTCCTTAACTGTATAGTATGTGCTTCCCCTGGGCTACATACTGGTTTAAATTCAGGGTTGTCCTTTTCCTAGGCTTGTTTTCAAACAAGACATACAGAGCCCAGACTTGCCTTACTATTTAATCCATAGTTGGGGGTTTTGAAATCAGAGTTTTTCTTTCTCCTAAACAAAATTGCTACCCAAAACTATAAGACTCAGACTGCCCTGCTATTTAACCCATAGCTGGGGAGAGAAGAGGTGGATTCATACCTTTCCCAGAAGTATTTGTGATTAAGTGAATATAACGAATTTGACTTGAATTCAAATTCGGCTCTCAAATTCTTCAATATGAGTTGCTATCCATGTCTCCAACTTTAACTATTATACCTTTCACCTTTTACAGGTATCTGTTGCATTTGGTAAACTGGAAATATTTTGATAGTAGATTATTCTCATTACACTGTCCATGCTAGGAATATGACATCAGTAAGGCATCCTTCTAATGTCACATTCTGCTTTTTTTTTCCTATTGAATATATATATATATATATATATATATATATATATATATATATATATATATATATCTTTCACTGCCAGACCCAGGGACTGAACTTATAACCTTCAGTTAACTATATTCACTTAGTAAATCTTATCAGTTGGATAAGGTCAAATAGGAAGCTCATTTCAAAAATGACCCACATTCTGTTGTTTACTGGGACAACTATTGGCTTGTTAATTTTAATGCCTCCAAAATGTCACTGCTCTTTTTTAATAATCTGAAAGAACCTGTTGTGGATTCCGGGTTGAAATCCGGTACCAATAAATAACAAACGCCAAGAATGAATATAGGAAAATAAATGTATTAATGTAATAATACAAACTGGTAATGCAGGTTAGTAGTTCCAGAAATACGGGTTAGTAGCAAACTATCTATACAGTCTTTGGCATTGAAGTATCGCTGCATGACTTCTTACTGAGTCTACATGCTCGCTCACGGTGACTCTTGATCGCTACGTTCGTTCTGTCTGTCTGTCTGTCTGTCTGTTGCCTTCACCCTCGGTTGCTCTCGTCTGGTCTTCACGAAGCAGTAATATATATATATATATATATATATATACTGGGTGAGTCCATTTGTGTAAAAAAAGGGAGAACGCCTCAACAGAACCATTTCTGATTACGGTACTTTACATTCATTATTGGTAGATATTTGTACTCTATTAAAGTTGTACTCTTTCTTGGCCCATGAAAAAGTGTACTACCAATAAATAAAAAAAATACCAACACACTAGTATTTCAAGAAAGGTAAATTGTCATATGAGAATTTTCTTATCATGTTTAAGACTTAAATGTGTCTTTTTCTTTTTCTATGATGGTCACTATAAGGAAGTGTCTTTCTTTCTGAGGGAGTCTGTTTGCTATTGGGCACAGTCTGTCATGCTATTCAACTAGCTGTGGAGAGAGAAGATGGAGGCATACCTTTCCCAGATGGTATTTGTGCCTAAGTCAATCTAACGAACCCGATCGGAATTTGAACTCGGTTTATTCTGAGCCGCTATTCATTCGCAAATTCACATCATTGATACCTCAACAAACATTGTAGCATTTATATAAGTAAATATATACATTCGGTATATCTGGGCAGTAACTGTTCCTTGAAATATGCCTTTTTAAAAACAACAGACATTTTTTGTCTATTATGTTTAATGATCGTTCTTTTTGTATATCTTTTCAAAAATGTGATTTTTGCATGTGCACAGATTCGCCAAAATTCGTATTGTGTAATCCCAAGCTAACAATACACATTACTCAGGAGCGCAAATGAAAAAATACGTTTTAAGGAGTGTGTCATGATTTTTTTTGTTTTTTTAACTTTGAGATTAGACACAGCAAGTTATATGAGATCAACGTGTAATAACATGCAATATTTTTATGTGCATTTAAGACAGCAGGATCTCAATATATAGTTATAACTTATTAATAGTTGCATATCAGTCAGTCAGTTATGTGTCATTCGTGATACACTTTTAGGCGATCATGTATCTTTCGATACATGAATGGCGAACGTGATTTTTCCCGCAGTAGGTTGCCATTTCTTTCTGCGGTAGACCAGTTTCCATCCAAGGCTATAGAACCCGGTCTGTCCTGCTATTTACCCAGAGCTGGAGGGGGAGAATAAGAGGATTTATACCTTTCCCAAGGGTATTAGCACGTCCGTCAGTCAGTTATGTGCCATACGTGATACAGGCTTAGGCGATCATGTGTCTTCCGATACATGACTGACGAGGCAGATTTTTTCCCGCAGTAGGTTGCCATTTCTTTCTGCAGTAAACCAGTTGCCATCCAAGGCTATAGAAACCGGTTTGTTTTGATAGCTGGAAGGAGAAGAGGATTCATATTATTCCCAAGGGTATTAGCACGTCAGTCAGTTATGTGCCACACTCTTAGGCGATCATGTATCTTTCGATACATGAATGACGAGCGTGTAGGTTGCTATTTCTTTCTGCGGTAGACCAGTTTCCATCCAAGGCTATAGAAACCGGTTTGTTTTGCTATTTACACATAACTGGAGTGAGAAGAGCATTCTTACTTTTCCCAAGGGTATTAGCACGTCAGTCAGTTATGTTACATGCGTGATACACGCTTAGGCGATCATGTATCTTTCGAGGCAGATTTTTCCCGCATTAGGTTGCCATTTCTTTCTGCGGTAGACAAGTTGCCATGCAAGGCTGTAGAACCCGGTCTGTCCTGCTATTTACCCATAGCTGGAGGGAGAAAAGGATTCATACTCTTGATAAAAAAGAAGTCATTTTTGGCTCATCTTTGCACATTATTTATTGCCATGGAAAACAGAAACTCATTATATTGTTAACATTGATGATTAAAATTTTAAATTCCCTCTTCTTCGTGGTCCATAAATCATTAAGACTGTTTTCTATGGTTTATACAATGTAACAGATTATACTTGCTATGACAACAAGCGATAATGTTATAGGAGTAGATAAGTTTGCCTATCATCCAGTTTACACTACTCCCCAGTCTTTTGAACAGGAGTAGAAGTTTATCCCTTGTTTCCTGCTTAGAATTGGGTTTCTGGTTCCTTCTAATGCCTGCTTCAGCTCTATACTCCTAATGCTTGTTGTTTCCTATACTAATATAAGTCCGCACAGTAACCCTCTACCTTGAGTGGCTCTTAAGCCTTGTACTGGATAAACATTATTAAAACGACAAAATAACCATTTTCGTGGCCACTTATGAGAAACTTGTAGATTTTCCCAAGGTTTATTTTAAGAAGTAAAATTCAAATGTCAACCTCTAAAAAACAAACTTTGATCTGTTGTGAATTAATCAATGTTCTTCACAGCTTGTGAATGTCCTTTGTTGGATGCAGACTCTCCCCAGATTCATGAAGAAGAATGGGCCATTAGTCTACCCTACTGGCCCAATGAGTGTTGGTAGGGAGCATACTTGGATGGTTATGCCCCTTTTCGATTCATGATCACCCAAGGGTATTTTCTTAGTTTCTAGAAAGCATCTTTCCCTATTTCTATGCATCTTCAGAACTGCTCTTCTTCGTGGTCCATAAATCATTAAGACTGTTTTCTATGGTTTATACAATGTAACAGATTATAATTGCTATGAGAACAAGCGATAATGTTATAGGAGTAGATAGGTTCGCCTATCGTCCGGTTTACACTTCTTCCCAGTCTTTTGAACAGGAGTAGAGGTTTATCCCTTGTTTCCTGCTTAGGATTGGGTTTCCGGTGCATTCTAAATCCCGCCTCATCATCTCTTTACTCCTAACGTCTGCACCTGAAATCTGATTATTTTATTCGCTTTTTTTTTCTCTCCACCACCAATAGGAGTAGATAGGTTCGCCTATCGCCCGGTTCACACTCCTCCTTAGTCTATTGAACAGGAGTAGAGGTTTATCAATTTTTTCCAATTTAGCGGTAGGTTACCGTTTCTTTTGTAATGTCTACAACTCCATAACTTGACTAATTCTCGGTCAAATAACTCGAAATTCTATGTTCAATGTTTTCGTTTCTGTTTTCAGTTTTTTTGTAGGTATAGTTCGGTTTGATTGATCTTGTTTGGCGGAAAATCAGCCTCTATGGTTATTTAATGCAGACAGCCTAAATATTTTGAGCGTAATTATATGCCTTCAACTCCAGATAAAATGTATTGTTGGTAATTTTACGATAAAATCTATTATTGGTCATTTTGCCATAAAATGTATTATTAGTCATTTTACTATAAAATGTATTGTTGGTCATTTTGCTCTAAAATGTATTGTTGGTCATTTTGCTATAAAATGTACTGTTGGTCATTTTGCTATAAAATATATTATTATTGTTCATGTTGCTATAAAAAATTTTGTTGGTTATATCGATGGTCCCTTTTCTATGATATGGATTATTTGTAATTTTGCTATAAAATGCATTATTGGCCATTTTGCAATAAAATATATTGTGGGACATTTTGCTATAACATGTATTGTTGGTCAATTATTTATAAAATATATTGTTGGTCATTTTGCTGAAAATGTATTATTGGTCATGCTGCTATAAAAATTTATTTTTGGTCATATTGCTATAATTTTCATTTTTGGCCATTTTGGTATAAATAGGTATTTATGGTAATTTTACTATATATATATATATATATATATATGTGTGTGTGTGTGTGTGTGTGTGTGTGTGTTTGTGTGTGTGTGTGTGTGTTTTTTATATATTCATAGTAATTGTTCTTCTTTGCTAGGTGAGTGTCACTATTTGCCCATTGCTGGGTCCCTAACAGATGCTACCACCTCGAGTCAGGGTGGACCTGAGAACAGCAATTAAGTTGTAGTTTCAAGCTCCGGAAAAACTCCAATCTCCCGATCAGAGGCTTTGCTGCCGGATGTAGTTTATCGTCAGACCCAAGACTTTCAGCTATAGAAATGACATTCACTGAAAAAGAAGAGGCGTTTTGTGTGTTAGAGTCTGCTCGAACGAGATGGTGCAACATGCATTTTGAGAGAATTCGCTAAAATGCATCAACTGCAATATGTATTTTGACATGGCACAATGAATTAAGAAAAAAAACAGGAAGGCCGTGTCTGCAGAGCGAAGGAATCTGGAAGACCCCCCCCCCAGTCTTGGACGAGATGGTCAAGTCGGTTCCGGAAACATTTTTGCGAACCGTAAGGAAGTCCATAAAAAGAGCAAGTCTGGAAACCCAGATTCCTTCGGCAGTTCGACGTTTCGCAAGAAAACGCTTGCGAATGACCCCCCCCACCTCTACAAGCTGCAGCTTTTTCCGCCCTTAAAGACAGATGACAAGCAAAATCGCAAACAAATCTGTCTCGATGCGCAAGATCAACTTAAAGGAGACTTGTTTTCAATGATGAGGTCACATTTCATACGAATAGGAAATTCAACAAACCCCAGAAAATCATCATGCCACAGTTAACTGCCGGCTGGATGTGTGCCGCGTCACAGGCAATGTACATATTGAAAACTTGTAAAATCGTTCATTAAATCCACATACCTTTGGCTTTCTCTCTCAAATTTTGATGAATAAATCTTATTTTGCTCAACAATAAACCTGTTTAGTTTCATTTTCTTAGACTATGTAGTTCTTCGGATATTTACAGGTATTTTTCATTGTGTACACGTCGTTATCGAATGTGATACAAGGTCGAGGTTTAGGGTGGATTTGATGGCAATACAGAGTAAAAATTGCCCCAGCCCTCTCGGCACTTTCCGTTTTGGGGACGTCTCAGGCGCCAGGCAATAAATCCAGCCCCACTCCCGAAGGAGAGGTACTGCCTTGGAAGGCCCTCTCCTAGAGCTTGGGATTAATATGTTCAAAGAATATGAACCCCAGAGAAAAGCCGGGATAGCATGTTTACATCTCAGATGAGATCAGATTTATAGAAGCACCCTCTACATTGATTCATACGGGCCAGTTTACCTTTTGGGGATTTTTTATCATAACATTTCGGCCTATCTACTCTTTGGCCTTCTTTCTTCATGAATTCGTGAGATGAAATTTTGTTATATTTATTATAAATTGATTCGTACCAACGTACCTTTGTTATTTTAATTACTGTCGGCTCAGTCGTGCTTTCAGGTGTGCGAGTGGTGTAATGGTGTGGCATAGAGAGAGAGAACCCCCACCCCGAGGGGGATTTAGTAATCAACAGTGCTAAAGAATTAGGATGAAGGTGCTAATTACTTGGGTAGAAGGGATTCCGCAGTAATTCCAGAAATAAGTTTGTTTTTTTTTCTCTTTTTTTTTCTCTTAATAATTGTTTCTGGGGTTGAGTTATTAGTTAATTAAATGCAATAATTCCAGAGTGATTAAGAGACGGATTCGTTAAAGTAAAGTTTGTGATAAATGGCGAATTGGACTTTTGAGTGGTCTGAATGGCGGAATTCAACCAGACGGGATAAGTGGTTTTGGCAAAATTTAAATATACGTTGTCTGCGGAAGATCCAGCAGGAGGTCCGAATCCGATTTTAGTACCTCTTGAAAACTGGTTGCCCGCGGAAATCCGGAGATTAGGCGGAAACACATGGTGGTCCAGGCGATTTGCATATTAAAATTCGGGGGCGGTGCCTAGAGATAGTTTAGCTCCGCCTCTCTCTATATAACCTGCCCGCACGCTTGAATTAGTCAGATGAGTTCGGAGTTCGGAGATCAGAACGCGGAAGAGGCGGCTTGTTGGAATTTGCTCGTCTGGTCAGTTGGTTGCCCTGTGTCAAGAAGACCGATCCGAACCAAGAGATCGAAATAGAACCCGTACGAATCCAGATAACTTCGTCAACAAGGCTTCGAGAAAGCAGACTGCTATATCGTAGGGTGCAGACGAAGATCCACGAATTACTTCCCTTAGATATTGTTTAGGCAGAAATGTTCCTACTCTCTCTGTGTGACTTTCCAACCCAAACGAGTGAATCTCGTTACGACATTTTGTATTCGTGTAAATTCTTCGGTAGAGACATAAAAAACAGCGGCCTAAATAGGGCTCTTTGTACAGGAACAGGATTTTTTTTTCTTTTTCATGTGTTTGCGGCTACGACAAGAAACTTTTGCTGCATGAATAGTGATTTCCTTTCAGCGAAATACCCAGCCATTTCCTCCCCTTCCCACCGGATCGTTCTGGGGAGATCGATACACTGCTATTCGGATCAAGAATTCACAACGTGGCGAATAGTGGTGGTTCCTTCAGTTCACCGGAGGAAGATCGGGTGGATTTCTTTTTCGGCCAGAACCACCGGGGAGACAGGACAGAACTGCAACAGGCAGGGTTATTACGTTAGAATGGATAGCGGTTCGAAATGGGAAATCAGAGTCCTCAGTTCGATTTCCAGTCGAATTCGTTACGTTCACTTAGGCGTAAATAGCCCTGGGAAAAATATAAATCCATCTCTTCATCAATGAAATATGATGGAGGGAATGCAAGGATCAATCCCAAAAAGTTTGAACATATGGCAAACAGGATTCCTAGAAAAGGATTTGCAGGATTACCGCGATATATATTTTGGTCTGAATTTTTCAGATGAGGTTTTGCTAATATTATAGAGGGTGTTTAAGAAAAAAAAATTGATATAATTTCGTAATCTAATAAATTGACTAATTTTCGTCCAAATTTTAACAACATGTGCAGAAGCAATCTATGTTTGATGGTTTACCTCTTTTTATTTTTATTTTCAAGTATAAAAATGCCATTCACTAGCCTGCATTTTTTAGAGAATTCGCTAAAATGCACCAATTCCAATACGGATTTAGACATGGCACAAAATGTTCAAAGAAGAAATCTGTCTGCGCTGAGAAAAATGTTCTGGGCGACCAATAATATTGGAAGAGATGGTCGAGCAGTGCGCATATTGAAAACTTGTGAAATCGTTCATTAAATCCAGATATGCCTTTGTATTTCTCATTCAAATTTTGATGAATAAATCTTATTTTGCCCTCAAATATGCCTGTTTAGTTTCTTTTGCCTAGACTATGTAGTTACTGAGATATTTATATATCAGATATCTTTTTATTTTAAATAACCTTATATATAGAAAAATATGAGGAAAAATTATTTTGTTCGACTTGCTTCGTCTGAAATTATTTCGTTCGACTCGTTTCGTCTGAAATTATTTTGTTCGATTCGTTTCGTCTTAAATTATTTCGTTCGACTCGTTTTTTCTGAAATTATTTCGTTCGACTTGTTTCGTCTGAAATTATTTCGTTCGACTCGTTTCGTCTGAAATTATTTCATTCGATTCGTTTCGTCTGAAATTATTTCGTTCGACTCGTTTCGTCTGAAATTATTTCATTCGATTCGTTTCGTCTGAAGACCTTCCATGGAAATATCGATAGCCTAGCGAGAGATATACAGTGTTTCCTCTGTGAGAAAGGAAGGGATTAAAATAAGCGTGGAGACGATTTTGAATCCTGTCGAGATTAGAAAATGAAGACTATATAGCTTTTACTCATATATAACAGCAGCACTCCTGATCGAGTGGCGGGAATCAGGTACTTACTGGTGTGGTACATTGAACCAACCATTTTTCCAGCATCTTAAGCAATGGATTGTATGTACGAGATCTACTTGAGGTCTGAGTTGAATATTAAATTAAATTACTTTTCCTCAAAGTAGCGGTTTTGGGGAAGGAGCTGTTTGAATTGAATTTGCTTCCTACCAAAGGAATTCGGAGGGAGAGGGATGAATATACTCTTTGTAAGAGGCATGATGATTTCTAGCTGATTGTCTGCATTGATATAGCTACGTGATGTGTCCTATCATAACATTTGCCATGCAAATAGGAACATAGTGGCGATAGACTTACAGCATTTTGTCTCTAGGGAAGGGGTTGTAGAATCAAAAATAATTCATCACCCACAAGGCCGCGCAGACGCTTGGAATTAAAAGTTAGGTCTAGCGATAGCAAAATAAGGTTTTCTTTTTGTCGTGTTGGCGATAAAAAAAAAACAGAATTTCGATTTTTTTGTTTCTTTTTGAGGTTTCCGTAAATTAAAATGAGTAACGTTCGCCTTTAAGAAAAAAGGCGCGAAAATTCTTCCCAAAACGTTGACATTTAGAATTTTGTTATTTTTATTTGATTTGATTTTTTTCAAATATTTTTTAATCTTTTTTTTTAACCCTCAATGGTAAGTCTTTATTCAACATACCTATCAACACACACATAAACCTGCATGCAGAGACAGATGAAAAATAAAAGCACTCTCTCTCTCACCCTGTCTCTCTCTCTATCACACACACAAACACGCAAGCTCGCACACACACGCATCGATACATGTATCCATACACAGACGTTTGGTTAATTGTATAACGGCGTGTCTTTATTTAATGCCGAAATCTAAATATTTTGTGCCCATTGTTACCTGGGGGTGGGAGTGGAGATAACAATGGTCTTTGTGATAAAAATATGACTAATTAACCCATAGCTTGTGGGAGAAGAGGTGGATCCATGCCTTTCCGAAGGACATTTGTACATATATGAATATAACGAATACAGGTGGATTAACAATTCCGAGCCATTATCCATCCAATCTTACTGCACTTTGTATTCCCAAGAAGTCACCTATCTGGTACTGACCAGGCTCAAAGTTGCTTAACTTCAGTGATCGTACGGGAACCGGTGTTTCAATATGATGAGGCCGTAAATGGTGAGGCGGTAGCATCTTCTCTAATACGCATGTTGAAACAACGAACAATGGCTTTTGAAAATAAAAGGTACGCGAAAATTCGTCACAAAAAGTTGAGATTTAAATGTTTTAAGTTTTTTTTTTTTACTGTCAATTATAAGACTTTGTTCGGCAAACCTATGAACATACACATATACGTGCACACACAGATCGATAAAAGACAAGCACGCTTACTCGCACACACCGAAACTCTCTCTCGCGCACGCGCACACAAACACATATACAACCATACCCAAACGGAAATATCTTCACTAACAAGTGACACAGAATGCTCGAGCACACATATATAACACTGATACACATAAGCACGCATGAAAATATGTTCAAATATACACACGCCAAGGCACGCACACAGAAAAATCAACACGCAGACACGCATGCGCATTCATCGAGAAAAAATAAAAAGAGGGTCGCCATTTTTTTTATGTGCTCTATTCTGCTTTCTAGCAAGGTTTGTTGATAAGAAACATTTCTATACAGTTGAATCTCTATCTAATATCAAAGGATCTTTATGCTTGACATTTTCGATTGAATAAGAATAGGTTTCTGTCGAGCTAGCTGATTGGCAGAGTTTCTTAAAAAAAAAAATGAACACAAAACGGTCCTATCCCGCAATGAGATTGTCGACAAGAAAATACTTATCACTTCCTCTTATGTGCTGACCGGGCCCGCCGAGGAAATAACACCGAAAAAGCTGTCAAAATTTAATCAGGTGGATTGCGAACCTTTTATAGCAGACGACACAATCTTCTGCTTGATAGAAAATGAAGGAACGTTTGAAATAACATATGCTTAAATCGTCACCACGCTCGATTTGGGTGTCAGAGTAAAGTATAAAAAGATTTGCATTTTTAAACAATTTTATAAATCGAGAAATAGAAAGAATCCCATTGTTCACTTGTAAAAAAATTATCGGTGGAAATGTTATATATATATATATATATATATATATATATATATATATATATATATATATATATACT
>CAHIKZ030005451.1:1047500-1087500 GCA_903632075.3 Acanthosepion pharaonis
TTTTTAAAATAATTTACGAAAACTTTAAATAAAAAAAATGTTCAAATTTCTGTGACACATTAATAGAAAAGATTATCTGGAGAATTTACCACTCGTAACACATCACATATTAAAAGAAGCAGGAGAAACTACCTAAGAGTCGATGTCAAAGCAGAGACAGAGAGAAACGAAAGGTAGAGACTCAAACGTTGCTTCGTATACAAGGTACAGGAAGTTGTAAAAAAAACAAAAACAAAAAAAAACATAATTGCCCATGTCCTGAAGGGTCATGGTGCATAAAAAAAGGCAAAGATTGAAAAAGGCATCTATTCAGAACTTCAGAAAATACTAAGAAAAACCGAACAACTTTTACTAGTATGTTGAAATGTGACATCAGTAGTAAGAAAACAGGCTAGCTCGTTTGTCATTACCTCATCGGCTGCAGTGAACTCCTTCCATGTTTCCATGTTTTCAGCACGGACCGCAGTATTTAACTTGTTCTGAAGAACATATCGCGAGAAATATTTTAATAACTGATGTGGACCCAAAGTTGGGACCACAGAAGGAAAACACGGAACACGGATTAAAGGTAAGAAAGATATATTAAACAGAAAGGTTACAAAGATAGTGTAAGTGTAAGCGGAGCTTACTATGTGCTAGTGTCAAATATTGGTAGTCGTACGCGGCTGATACTACGGTATTAGAATATATATATATATATATATATATATACACACACACTCACTCTCTCTCTCTCTCTCTCCTAGAGTGTTATATCGCATACTTTATATAGTCCTGGAAGAGTCCATGTTGTAGGTATGTTACGGTCTCACAATAATAACAATATAGTCACGTCACGAGTTCTGATCTTTTTTTTTTTTTTAACGATTCACCCCAATCAAAGCGATAATGTTACTAAGACGTAAGGAACTTCTAGGAATGAGGAAGAATGAGAAAACTTTATAAGGAACAGAAAACCCAATTCTAAATAGGAAACAAGGGATCTGTTCAAAAGACCGGGGAAGAGTGTGAACCGGACGATAGGCGAACCTATCTACTCCTATTAGGGGTGATAGGGGTATCACATATCCCGTAACCGTAGCAGGTGTGGTGTGTCTCGGGCAAGATAGCCTGACGGTGCATATCTCAGTCCAGGCTGGTGTTGTATTCAACGATTTCATTCTCCTAGATTGGTTGTCCCTTCAAGGCAAGAGAGACCCGACCACTATGTTACGGGTTGGGGTTCTAGAGAAACGGGCGGCTGATACATTTGTCATGGAAAGTTGGATGACTGTGTCAGAAAACCTTTCTCATCATAATCCATCTTACACATTTACAAATCTACCATTCGTCCGTGCATTGGATACTGCTGCCATATCTGGTCTTATGCACCTGCTGTTGATCTCGAGATAAAATTCCAAAGAAGAATCTGTAATGTAATCGATTTTAGCCACTTTCTCATCAACGTGATGCTGTCTTTTTTGTTGTTGTTGTTTTTTTTACACGTATTTCCATGGCAACCAGCTGTTCTTTGCTGCTTCCCCGACTACATGAATTCAACCGTGCTACTAGATTGGCAATTAGGTCCCACCCTTTTACTGTTAAAATATTCAGATGCAACCGCCGCTTCTACTCTAACAGTTTCTTTTCTCGTACTTCTTACCGGTGGAACCCTCTTCGGTTTCCTTGTTACCCGGATAACTACATTCCTTAAAAATTTAAATGCAAGTGGAGTGAAACGATTTTAAAAAAACATGGGTGTATTTGCGTATCAAACCTGGCCAGGATTCGAACTCGTCGATTCCTCTTTCCAAGTCGTCAACAGTTACTCTTCTCATGAAATGAATAACAAAATGGCCGAATATAATCCAAACATTCGGACTAATAAAAAATAATATATATATATATATATATATATATATATATATAATTATTTATTTAAAAATATGATTCCATCGCTACATAAGAGTTCTCATGTTTCAAAACAAGAGCCGAAAAATTGAATATAATTATTTAAATTAAATTGAATTAAAGTATCAAGCTCTGTTCCATCTTCAAGCGAAATTTTTTTTGGAATAACTAATTCTTGAAATTTACGCGTTTTTATAATCATATTCATTATTAAAATTACTGTTTACGCGTTTTATATAAGCCTATTACTATTTACGCGTTTTATAAGCATGTTCATTATTAAAATTAAAATTACTATGGTAACGGCTAGAGCAATTATTTTTAAAAAGGGGCGTAAGGGTAAATAATTTGTATCAATATCTCAGTTACATTCAAAGAGGTCAAGTTATATATATATATATATATATATATATATATATATATATATATTAAGAAATGGACAAAAACCGACAATTTATTTATTAAAGACATTTTTATGTTTAACGTTGTTTTTTATAGATACAAGTATTTAAGTAAATGCTCTGTTTATGATAAACCGTATTAAATAACATTTACCGGCCTGAATGTCCGAGAAATTTTCATAGAAAATATTCGTCCTTTGACAGGATTCGAACCTGCATCCTATACGGAACCGTCATTTACGCTGACGTGCCCTATTTAATAAATAAATTGTCGGACTTTGTCCATTTCTTAATATATGACGTCATTTGTTTACATTTGAAACGCCAGAGCAGTTATGAATGTACGAGATTCATGGAAGATTGAAGTTTATAAGCAGTAAATTCAACCGAACGCTCCTTTGTGGCCGAGACGGTAAGGCACGTCAGCGTAAATATATATGAAAATCTGAAATTCGAAATTTTATTTACCGTTCATAATCCGTTTTATACCAAAGACAGTGGGGGAGATATTAACAAGCCAAAGCTATGAAAGACTGGAAGCTGTGGAGAGCCATCATCGGCCACGTTCTGAAGGGACACGCCACATAAAAGAATTCGTGACTATAAATATCGCCCATCGGACGGTTTTTCCGCCAATCAGAAAATGTTTTGATAAATGAAAATACAGGTTTTTATTTTCGTCGGTTTGCAGCCATGATAAAATAGTCCTATTTGGTTCTCGGCTCTTTCGTCTTCATTTCGCCATGGCTTTTAAAATATAACAACAAGCCAAAAAAGAACGTCGGCCAAGATACACAATTAATCAGATTCGATCTTTTTTTTTTTCTCTTATTATTCACACAACCAGTGTCTGTTGAAAGGTCACTTTTCCTAATTAAAAACGTTATGAAAATTGTTGTCACATAAATAGTGGGGCCAGGGAAGTGTTGTTCAACAACGCTTTTTTTCCTCTGTCTCTGTCTCTGTGTGTGTGTCTCTCTCTCTCTCCCCCCTCTCCCCCCCTCTCTCTCTCTCTCTCTCTCTCTCTCTCTCTCTCTCGTTCGCTTATAGGTAAATAGATTTTTATCGATAGTGTTTGGGTAGAGTCCAAACATTTCAACCCTGCCAGATAAAACGAGGGTGAATTATATATATGTTGGTTCGGTTGATTTTGTTTAGCGGCATATCAACCTCGATGGGTTATTTAATGCCGAAATCTAAATATTTTGAACACAATTTTATGGCGAAACTAAATATTTTGAACGGAGTTGTATGCTTTCAACTACAGATAAAAATAAAATGTATTGCTATTAATATCACTCTAAATAGGTATTGTTAATTTTATTATATAAAAATGCATTGATGTTATTTTTACTATAAAAAATATTTTTATATTTGCATAGTATTGTTTTTGTTTTAGGGGCTCACTGTTTGCCCATAGATGGGATCATAACAGGTGCTATCACCTCGGGTCAGGATGAACCTGGGAACAACAGCAATAAAAAAGGTGCGTCTTGTTACAAATTCATTTTCTCGTCTCTTTAATGCGGTTAGTTCAGTATACAAAGCAATAATTTTAGGCTCACCTTTTGACAAATAGTGTTCACGCAAAATCTGTAGAGCTCTCCGGCAATTGTCCTTGGCCTCTCTCATTATTAAAGACAAACTCCGGTCATCCAGGAATTGTATTAATTCAGCGAACACGGTCGCATTTCTTTCCATAAAATCATCATCCCCCCTCCTGGTCGACTTTGTAAAGGATGATGTCATAGAGTTTTTGTATTCTGAAGTAGCCTAAAAACTTCGTCTCCCATAATTCATATCTCGATTCATTCCCGTCAAAATATAATCGTGATCTGCGCTCATAACCAATGTTAGACATTTTATGACGGTCGTCTTCGAGTATAGAATCCAGAAATTAGCAGTGAACATTTCGGAGACAGTAGGAAAGCATAGTTCAGGTTAGCAGTGGATATCGCAGCAAAGTAGCAGAGCGTAGTACTTCCTTCTGTCATCTTCGCCTGACAAGTTGGCACTGGTCATTCGGGTAGGGTAAACAAAAATGGCTGCCTTTATAAAACGACGGATAGAATGTTCTGCGGCTTCTGATTGGTTAACCTTGTATTGGTAGACTATAAAGCGAGACAAGGCATTTGCACCAACTCACTAGTTACAGTATATATACACAAAAAAACTGCAACACGTCTACGCTCCTCAAAACCTCCAATCTCCCGATCAGAGATCTTTCCGGCGGATGTAGCTTATCGTTATACCAACAAAAATGTCGGATTTAAAACAAACTTCTTACCATTCGTATTCTACGTTTTTAATCATTTCAACGCAAGCAAGGCGATAATGCCACTAGGACGCAGCAGGATATTGGGAATGAAAAAGAATGAGAAACTTTACTGAAGAAATGCGAGGAGAAATGAAAATAAAAGAACAAGATTCAGAGAGCGAGAAGATAGCGACTGGCGTCGCATTTAAATTTTTGAAGATTGTAGTTGGCAGGGAAGAAAGAAATCAGAAGGGATTTCGACAGTTCGAGAAAATAAACTATTAGAATAGAACAGTTACATCTAGCTAGTTTAACAGTAAAATGGTGAGACATGATTGCCAGTCTAGTAGCACGCTTAGATTAATGGAGTTGAGACACTGTTAGGTCGGAAACCTACCACCCCTCTAGAAGACTTGTCTGCGTCTGTGAACAAAGACTTTAAATAGTGGCATGTCAGTTGACATGGAAAAGATAGATAGACAGGGAAGTTCTTAGCTGAGCTAGTTATTGACTACTCAGGCGATTTCTGTACCTATTTACCAACCTATTAAAACCCTTTTTATTGTTATGTGTTATTTGGTGTTTGTCTCTATTGACCCCAAATCAACATCATGACAGACACCAAGGAGGAAAATAGCATCAGAACAATTGTCATGCAAATATTTGTAGAAAAAGATAGAGGAAAGCCACGTAACGCCGGTGAGATAGTGACTGACAACGAGATGCCAGGTCAGGATCGATTGTATTGCAGACCCTTCTTTGAATTTTGTCAAGAACCTCAAGATGTACGGCAGGAGCACCAGACCAGATACGGCAAGAGTATTCAATGCGCGGGCGAATGATAGATTCATAAATTAGCAAGATGGAGGCCGATTTTTCTGGCACGTCACATTGAACCAACTTTCCTGGCTGTAGATGTAGCAACTGATTCACTATAGCCGCTCCACTTGATGTCAGGATCGATTGCATTACAGACCCTTTTTTGGATTTAGTCAAGAATCACGCGTTATATATTAGAAACACCAGACCAGATATGGTAACAGTATTCAATCGTTAGATTCACTTACACACAAATACTCGAACATCTCTTCTCTCCCCCCTCAGCTATATGTTGAATAACAGGACAGAGTGGGTTCTTTAGCCTTGGTTGGTAACCAGTCTACCCCAGAGAGAAATGGCAGCTTACTGTGGGAAAAGTCTGCCTCGTCAGTGATGTATCGAAAGTGTGTATCACGTATGGCACTGAACTGACTGACTGATTCAATGCACGGACGAATGGTAGTTTTATAAATATGTAAGATGGATTCTGACGAGAAGAATTGTCTTTCACGACAAAGTGAACCAAATTTCCTATCAGTAGACGGTGCAATTGATTCAGTACGCTCTATTGATATGAAAGTTCCATTCAGTCAGCTTCTTCCTAAGAACTGCCACTTTGTGAAACAGTTTATCGAAAGGATACTTTCTCGAACATTAACAATCATAACGATTCAAATCTAGGGTCAACAGTCACCTACTGTACGTATCCTCATGATCTACCCTCACTTCCTCATTCCAACCCCTTACGTCCATACAACAACTTCATTTAGTTTACCTCCAGCTCTGAGTGGCTCTTGGGCCTTGAATTGGTTAAGCATAGTATAAAAAAAGAAGCCTGAACTTTCTGAAAGCTGAAACGCAACCGAAAGTAAGAAAGCAGATACTACCCAGAGAAATGGGACGTTGATGGCGATATTAATGTAACGATATCAATGTCAGCTGATACCTTAATAAATGTAAAACAGCTGATCTGTCATAAAAATATTTCCGGACATTTACTCTTCCCGACATTTGTCAGTTAAGCGTAATGTTTTCACGAGTGCATCGCAAAAGCTTAGGACAAAGAGAGTCACTGATTGAAGATAAATAACTTTTTTTCAGACAAAGATGACAAGACAAAGAACAATGTTCTCTATACGACGGTGGCCACTGCCAGCGGAAAAGGCACAGAGACAAAGAGGGCCCGCGGAGAACGTCGTGAAAGAGAAAAGGCCCGCTAAACTGCTCATCTTCCCACTCACCTATACCTCATCTCGGCTTCGCTCGTCGAGAGCGGTAGGTTAGAACACGACAATTAAATCTAATTACTGCTACAAATTATCATGGTATTAATTTGTGGGTACCGATGTAACCAAAGGGTTTTTTTTTAGCGACAAGCCTTTGGCTGGAAGTGGCTGCATTCTGCGAACGAATCTGGGGTCTGGTCGATGCTGCAACACTAGATTAATCCCCGACCCCATCCACGTTGATAAGATATGGCACAAGGCCGATATTTTATATCAAAGTTCAGCCAATATAAGGCTCAAGAGCCACTTATGGTAGTTGGTTACTGAATACAGTTTGTGCTATAAATTTAAGAGGTGATGGAAACAAGTGAAGAGTATGAGGAAAAAAGGGAATAGCGATTGACCTTTCACCTGAAGAGGTTAAGATTTCCGGGTTCAGGGAAGTATTCATGCGGTAATTCGTTCCACAGATTAGCAGTTCTCGAGAAATAAAAAAACATTCTCAGTGGAACTTCTTCCTTGCAAATGGAATAGGAGGAAAAGGTTTGACATATGTGAACGTAGCGTGACAGGCCTCCATGTAATGGTTTGAACATTTGCCGTGGAAATAGCGATAGTTTGCATTCATCATCATCATCCTTCGACTTCCCTATGGTTGGTCTCTATTGACAACTCCATTAAAAATCCCTTTACACACTGTTCGGTCCTGAATTGCTGTCCCCAGATGCCGAATATCCAACACTGAGTCCAGAGCTATGGTGAGGAGGCACGGTGGAGTAATGGATAGCGGCTTGGATTGAGGAATCGGAGAGCCAAGTTCGAATTCTAGTCGAATCCATTACATTCACTTACGTGCTCATACCCTTGGGAAAGGTGTGAATCCTCTTTCCCTCCAGCTATGGGTAAATAGGAGGACAGACTGGGTTCTATAGCCTTGGATGGCAACTGGTCTAGGAGAAGGAAAACTCTGAATTCAAAACCTGCGGAGGGTGAATGGAGTCTCTCTGAGCCTTGGTTGGCAATCCATTTAGTGATGGTGTCACGATAAAAACACCCTTGATAGCCCTAGCGAAGAATCAAGAATTCAAGAATTCAGCTATTTGACAAGATTATGAACTACACCAATCAAAGTATTGGTGAGTTCAATCTCGGCTGAGGCCGCAAGATGATGATGATGCTATGGTGTCTGGGAAAGTCTAATTACGTGAAAAGACAATTCCAGAATGATACCATAGGATTAAGGACGAAACGATTTTCGGTGGCAGCGGTCGGCAAATTGTAATCGATTTTGTTTGAGCTAAATAGAGATTAGTCTCAATTATCCATAAACTGTGTTAAGCATAGCATGGGATCTACAACTGATTTTTCTAGGCAGATTTGTATATGTTCCATCCAGTCGTCTTTCAAGACGAACAAATAATGTCCAAGTTTCCGATCCATACAGTAGAACGTGTTCAAGTAGTGTTCAAAATATTTGGACTTTTAAAGAGCATGAAATGCTCGAGCGCCGAATCTTGTGAAGTTCGTTACATGCATCCCATGCAAGATAAAGCATGACAGAAGATGTCAGTTGCTAGAGAGTGCAATCTTTCCGACTATTTAATCCATAGCCGGGGGAGATGAATCGGATTCATAACTTTCTCAGGGATATTTGCGTGAAATGAACGCAACAGACTGGAGTTTGAACTCAGGACATGAAGAAAAGCGGGCTGATTAGCAAGGTAGTCATATAAACCAGTGAAATAGTGTAGTGAGTTCGATCCCCACGGAGGCTCCACAGCCGTGTTATTGTACGAGACTAAGCTACACTTAGTAGATACTAACAGTAGAGCCCGGCGTTGCCCGGGGATGTAACAGTAAGAGATAGATCAAGTATCGACCATCATAAAGACTGAAAAATAAAATTGACAAAGATTATTGTTTAAGGTTGACAGACACGCATGTCTTAAATAGTTTTTGTTTTTTTTACGAATTGGTGAAACCCAAACTCAAACAAAAACATTGTTTTCAATCGTTATGAGTCTACCGATTGAATAGAATTTTATTATAGACAATTGTCTTGTAAATGGAATTTTTAAAGCATTCTGAATGTAAAAGTAAAGAAAAAAGTATGCAAGACAATAAGAAACACTACCTGCCAAAAAAAAGTAGTTTTGTCGAAATCGGTTGAAAAATGTAGGAAATCTGATTCCATATATAAGCGAACACACACACACGCAACCTGGGTTTTATAATAAGTATAACTCGATATGAGTTGTCTCACTTTCATTCTAGCGATAGCGATGCCTCTTAATCGTGTTTTCAACTTGATTTCGTGCAAAAACACTTGTGTTTTTCCAATTTTTGGCGCCGTCAGAGCCACCGCAATGTAATTTTACGTAGTCCTGTGAAGTTTTGTTGAAATCGGTTGAAAAGTGTAGGAAAACCGATCCAATATATAAACGAACAGATACACACACACAACCTGGGTTTTATAATAAGTATGATCTATGCGTATGAATCCGCCGTTATCTACAACGTTTAGAAACACTTTTCATCATCATCATCATCATCATCATCTTTCAACCTCTCTATGGTTGGTCGCAACTCCATTGACAATCCCTTATCATACTGTTCGGTACTACATTGCTGTCCCCAATGTCCAACCCTGAGTCCAGAGCTATGGTGTCTGGGAAAGTCAATTTTTGTGAGAAGACACTTCCAGAAGGATGCCATAGAAGTAAAGATGAGCCGATTTCCCTGTCCGCTCGGTGACAGTGGCTGGCAAACTGTTATCATTTTTGTTTAAGCTTAAGAGAGATTCGTCTCGCTTCTCTGTAAATTGTGTTAAGTGTTTCATGGGATCCCTAACTGATGTTCTGGATTTGTCTAAGTAGATTTCTATATGTTCCATCCAGTCGTCCTTCCAAGACGAACAGATCCATAGAGTAGGTCTGGTTCAGTCAATGTTCGGAAGGTTTGGACTTTTAAAGAGGATGGAAGGTTCGAGCGCCAAATCTTATGAAGTTTGCTACACGCATTCCATGCAAGAGCTTTGCCGATGTTGAAATCTTTTGGGGAGTCTATTACGTGAGATCCAAGATATTTGCTCCAATCTGGATCTTGTAAAGAATAAGTATGACAAAAGGAATCGCTTACTTGCTGGAACAGTACAAAGAACTGACCATTTTCTCCACCATCTCTAGCGATTAATCGTATATCTGAGTTCCACCGGATGTCCGTAGCGAACATTCAAAACATAGCGTTCTCTTCAGAGTGCGATCGTTTATTGTAACGGAAGAAAACACGAGGCCCGTTCGGTGATATTAATACACAGACAACAACAGATACACTTTCATCCCATCAGAAATACACGTGAAAGGAGGGGCTGATTCTTTATTTACTCCTATCTCCCCCTCCCATCAAGGTAGGATGCGACAGGTGATCGGTTTAACAAGGGGTTCCCATAGGCGTATATACGGGCCAGGTGTAAAAAATCCACGAACTCTCTCTTTCGTGCAATGTGGGAGGTACTTTAGCTGGCTTGGACTCCCCGGGACTATACATTCCTCATTCCAAAAACGTGATCTACAGAAAAGTAGAAACACTATACAGAGGAGGAGAACAGATAATACACTCTGATCCCTGTTAGAAAACGGTAATCATTGTTGTAACCTAGAAAGGGTTATATCGTACCTATCCTTATAAATACTTCACTGTGGTCTTCCACTGTGTTCTTGTCAAACTCTCTGCCTCCGGGAAGAGAGGAAGCCAGACGAGGCTGTGTTGAAGCGCAGAGTCTCGTTTGGGGTGGTAGACAACTACCCGACCCCGTTTTTTACGGGGTCTACGGGGAATTTTTGCCCGAGTCTACAGGCTCGGATACCCGACGTTAAATTCGGCCTTGTGCCACATCTGACCGCTTGAGGCTGTTGGTAAATATCCTTGTCAAACTCTCTGCCTCTGGACAGAAAGGAACCCAGGCAAGGCTGTGCTGACGGGCAGAAACTCGTCTGCGGTGGTAGACAGCTACCCAAGCCCGTTTTACTGTGTCTACGGGGAATTTTTGTCCGAGTCTACGAGCTCGGATACTCTACAATAAACTTGGCCTTGTGCCTCATCCAGCCGCGTGGAGCGGTTAATGAATATCTTCACTGTGGTCTTCCACTTAAGATTCACCTTGATTCGCTTCTAGTTCACCGCCAGCAGTTGATTACTTACTACATGCCGCTGACAAGTCTTGTATGTTGTTCCTATTATAAACATTATGGTTTATTCTTATTTGGCACCCTTCTCCTAGGTTACAACAGTTACTGAATGAGAAATAACCAAATCGGAGGTGGGAAATGAAATCTTTATAACATCAATAAAATACAATACTCGCCAGCGGCGTGAAATAGGTAAACCACTGCTAGTGGTGGACTACTTAGATAGCATATTAACCCCAACTTACAATAGTGTCCAACATATTTATGAGGATTAGGACATACCCATTAGTGTTCATTTGTACGGTATATAACACTATGTCACTTTTTGTTTCTTTGTATCTATCTATCTATCTATCTATCTATCGGTTGAAATGTTGAGTATTTGCGTGCGTGTATTGAAATAAGGACAAACACATACGTAGGGAAAAATACTGGTATATCCGAAAAGGTATTTACAACAGAGAGATTAGTAGTCAAACGAACGCAGGTTAGTCAGTAACAATCAGAAAGAGTATAAAGTCCAACTGTATCTTCCGGTAGAGAGACGGAAGTGTGATGGTCACCTGATCTTCCCAGAACTCTATAGAACTGTCCTATTAGTAGTAGAGAGATCAAGCCATTCTGATGAGAAGGGGGTGCGCCCCAACACTATCTATCTATCTATCTATCTATCTATCTATCTATCTATCTATCTATCTATCTATTTATGTGTTGTAACCTAGGAAGGGTTACTGAATGAGGAATAACCAAAACGGGGGTTGGAAATGAAATGGTAATCATTATAACATCAACAAAATACAATACACGCCAGCGGCGTGAAGCAGGTAAACCACTGCTAGTCGTGGACTACTTAGACATCACTTTACCCCGACTTAGAATAGTATCCAACGTATTTATGAAAATTGGGACATACCCATTAGTTTTCATAGTTACGGTATATAACAATCATCTCTCCGCAGTGTGGTTGGATGGGGTACAAGGTAGATTTGTAGGGTGCCTATATGTGTACATATGGGCCAAGGACGAAAATTACCCGTCAAATATCCGCCACTCCTGCCTCTCTTGTGCTTATTTTCTCTCCAGTTCTATAGTAAATTTAATTGTAATTCTATAGTAAATTTAATTGTAATTCTATAGTAAATTTAATTGTAATTCTATAGTAAATTAATTTTCTGTAGAGTAATTGGCCATGGTTAAGAGTAATTGGCAAAAATGCCTAACAAAAAGGAAATTGACAAAGTTTACATAAAACAATAAGAAAAGGAAAGAAAAAAAACTCTATGGTGTTTAACTAAGCGATGCTTAGATGTGGCACAACTTAGCAATAAATGACAATCTAAGAAAAAAATATATATTCAATCCAAAATTAGACAAAGCAACAGTAATGAGGCAAAAAAATGAATTCGCAAAGTAAGAATGGTGTCTACACACAAACCGAATACAGACAATTGATTGCAGCGTTCTGAATTTCAAGACAAGGAAGAAAAAATATGGCGGATGTGACCAAGAAGTAGTCTATCTTATTGAGTAGGAAGATATCCCAGCATGCATCTGTACGGTTTGTCTATAAATTTGGACAGGAGGATGGTTTTGTATTTTTATCATATATATATATATATATATATATATATATATATATATATATATATATACATCTTGAGAGAAGATCAGAAAGTACTTGGGAAATGAAAATCAAAGAAATTTCAACAGCTATAGCACATTACTCTCATCCATACACGGAAGGTTATTCTTGAGTATGAACTGATTTTATTAAAAATTAGCAGACATAATGTCTGTAATTTATTCAATCAGACATGTCTAAAAGAAAATTTGCTGCCTAAATACACAAATTATGATATATATATATATATATATATATATGTGTGTGTGTGTGTGTGTGTGTGTGTGTGTCTGCAGCATAGAAGTAGACAAAGTAAGAGTAATAAGACAAATTGTTTACAAACAAAGAATGATGTTAACACAGAAAAGGGACACAGGCAAGTGATTGCAGCGCTCTGAATTCAAGACAATAAAGAACACAAATATGGCGGATGAGACCGATCTTATTGGCTAGGAAGAAATCCCAGTATGCATCTCTATGATCTGTCTATGAATTTGCGAATGGATGTTTTTAGCTGCCATTCCTGTGTGACTGAAACCAATATTTTCAATACATTATTATAGTAGCGCTTCTTGTCGTTTATTTCTATAAAGTATTTAATAAATTCGTTTATATTATAAACATAAACCGAGGAGGCACGGTGGAGTAATGGATAGCGGAGAGCCGAGTTCGAATTCCAGTCGAATCCAATATATTCACTTACGTGCTAATACCCTTTGGAAAGGTATGAATCCTCTTCTTTTCCTCTCAGCTATGAGTAAATAGCAGGACAGACTGGCATTCTATAGCCTTGGATGGCAACCGGCCTAGGAGAAGGACAACTCTGAATTCAAAACCTGATCCTACAGTTTAAGGATTGTGCAGTAGGCTAACAACCTACTCACTGAAAAAACTGGTTTGTTACAGAACCGCAATGATATCATGGGGCCCTTTGTACCCCAAGGAATTTAAAGATGGCATATATATATATATATATATATATATATATATATATATATATATATATAAAAACCGATTCAATAATGTTTGCAGTAGCTCCTAAGCACTGAAAACTCTTTATAATTTTCAATGCATTTAACTAGGAAAATGCATTATTATAGTAATATTTATTGCATTACACTTCTATAGTAAAATCATGATCAGTATATTTGTATTGAGCCCTTAATAGACTTATTCTGCCAATACTTCTTGACTTAATTCTTAATCCCTTATAATCGCTTTATTCTTTATTGTCCATGTACTTAAGAGATCCCATGCACCGCGTAACACAATTTATGGAAAACTGAGACCAATCTCCCTTAAGCTCAAACATAAACCATTACAGTTTGCCGGCCACTATCACCGATCGCCCAGTGAAATCGTCCCATCCTTACTCATATAGCATCCTTGTGGAAGTGTCATCACATTAAAATTGACTTTCCCAGACACCATACCTCAGGGTTGGACAGAGAGGATCTGGGGACACAATGCAGGATCGTTTGGAAAGGGATTTTTATTGGAGTTTCGACCAATCATAGAGAAGTCGAATGATGATGATGATGATGATACTGAGTAAACACATTTTCAACATATTTACTTTACATATAAAATAGCCATACACTTTAAAAATGCTCACATTAATTCCTAGGCTTTGTATTTTTCTCTGCCTGATTTACAAAGCATTCTAGAGTACAATCATCAGCCATGCATTTATGCTATCCATATAACAACCATCCATTGTGCTAAGTGCTTGTCTTAAATTCTGGCCATTAAGAATCTTCCTGATTTCAATGTCTTTCTACAGCAAAACCATGCGTAATGCACTTGCGCTATGCATATAATACCCTTTACTCTCTGCTACGAATGCTTGTCTTAATTCGTGACCATTAACAATCTCTTTCTAAAAATCATCATCAAAGCATATACACTTTCCAGATTATAGCCAGATCCTGCTGGTAATGCTTACAATTATTCCTGATCCGATTTTACTGGACCTGACGAATAAAATCGTTTTCAGCGCATTTACATTATACTTAATACAGCCGAGTCAATGATGCTTAGAAAAAATCCTGACCACTGACAATCCCTTTCATTTAAACTTTCATTACGTAATAGTCATTTCCCTCTGCATGCTACAACAGATGTTAGTTCAAATTTGTAAAATAGGCTGTTTAGATGTCATTTTTTCCGATTTACTAACAAAAATATTTGTTAGTACACAAAGTGAGAATTATAGAATAATTCCTGACCATTGACGATACCTTTTCTGCATATAATTCAATATATAACATTAAGTCATCCAGCTTTCTAAAATAACAACCGATTAAAATTCTAAAATGCTGTTTAAACGTCATTTCATCCCATGATGATAATAATAATAATAATAATAATGGATTCCGAGATGAAATTCGGTCTCCAATGAATGACAAACGCAGGAATTAAAGATAAGAAATTAAATGTACAAACACAATAATACAAAGGGTAATACTCTTAGTAAATCCAGGGACGCGGTTAGTAGCAATAATATATATATATATTTACAGTCTCGAAGTAGGACTTCCTGAGAGTCTAATGTGCTTGTAACTGATTTCTACAAGCGGTTACAAGCGGTTACCTCACACTATTACTCTACCTCCAACTCAATCACAATCTCTGTCTTCCTATATTCTGACTGACTCAGGGTATTTAACGGCAGCAGTCCAAGTAACACTTTGGTCGAATCCACTTATATGAAAAAGGGGAGGACCCCATAACAACAACAACAATAATAATAATAATAATAATAATAATAATAATAATAATAAAATCGGCCAGACATCCCGATCAAAGACCACAAGAACAGAATGTGCTTTCTTATTGACATGTCTGTCCCTGCAGATTGTCATGCATATTTGAAAATCTTCAAAAAGAGCAGGTGAAAAAAAAATCACAATATTAAAAAGGAGTAAAATGAATAATAAAATTAAAAAAAGTTTAATCTCAAAAGCAACAATAATAAGATAGAGTAAAACTAGTAAAAAAAATAATAATAATTAAAATGTTTAATCCAAAGAGGAAGCACGGTGGAGTAATGGCGTTATGGATAGCCACTCGGATTCAGGAATCGGAGAGTCGAGTTCGAATTCCAGTCAAATCCATTACATTCGCTTACGTGCTAATAACCTTGGGAAAGATATGAATCCTCTTCTTCTTCTCCCCCAGCCTTGGATGGCAACTGGTCTACCGCAGAAATAAATGGCAACCTCCTGCGGGAAAAATCAGGCGCGTCAGTCATGAATCGAAAGATACATGATAGCCTAAGCGTATCTCACGCTTAGCACATACCTGACTGAATCCAAAGATAACGACAAGTTTAAATATAATTCATAATTAAATAATAACAATGCTTCATCCAAAATGTAACTATAATAAGATGGATTAAAATCCCTAATAATAATAATAGTAATAATAATAATAATAATGTGGCATATGGAAACATCAACAATCCCTGTTGTAGTTGGAGTCCTAGGACTGGTTGGAAAAGATACCAGTAGACTAATTGAAGAGATTCCTGGAAATCCATGCCTCAAGGAGATACAAAAAATTGTTCTGACAAGTACAGCCCACACTTTACGAAGGGTTTATCTATGTAATTTAATTTTTTTTTTTGACAGGAAAATGTCATGATGCCATTTCTAACCTTAGGTCCCTGGGCGGGACCCGGAAAGAAATATGTAAACGCCAGAAATCAAAGATAATAATAATAATAATAATAATAATAATAATAGCAATTAGAAAGTACACTGGCGGAAAGAAACTTGCCAATGTAAGAAGGCATATCATAAGAAATAACCAATTGACAGTTGCGCTGAAATTAAAGAAATAAAAAAGAACTGCAACCAGAATTGGTGAATCAACAGAACTGAAAAGGGAACCAAAAATGGACATAAAAAGTACGAACATCACACAAACCACAGATTATAATGAAGAAATTGAGATAAACACCAAGCACTGTGAAGATAAGGCTGAAAGTTTAGAAGAGTTACAAAGGCATGGTCTTAGTCGCTTACAAACCTGCAATAAAACCAGTCCAAAGCACATTGAACTGAATTATTTTACAGGAAATAAGAATAGTATACAAGAAGCCAGGGAAGAAATCATGGGACATATAAGTCTGACACAAAATACTGAAAGAGAGGAACGACAAAAACTCCCAAAATTACGAAGCGGAATCTCAAAACTATTAAACTCTACAATACAGAACTCAAATTAATTCTGGATGAACTCGACCGACGTATAAGTTTTAACGATGCATCAGCAATAGCAGCAACTAAAAAAATAAATATCAAAATAAAAAAGGTAGATTCACAGACATATAATAAAGTTCCACCTTGGAAAAGAAAAATAAAGAAAGAAATTGAACAACTTAGAAGTGAATTATCTGTACTCGATGAACTGGCAAGAGGAACAAATGTAAGGACTAGAAAAGGCGGAAAAGTTAAAAGAAAATTAAAGAAAAATTAAGAATAAGAATGAAGTCTTATCAGTTAAAGGAAAAACAAAGTCAGCAATATACCTGAAGACTTAAAGAATCAGAAGCTATGAAAAAAGATTCTACAGACAGAACAAGAAATTTTACAGAGAAATAGGCAAATAAAAAAAAATTAAAGTGACACTCCACCCCCAATAAAGGAAGACGTTATGGAGTTCTAGGGAAAAAATGGTCTTTCCCTAAAGAATATAACAAAGAAGCAGATTGGATTACGCAAGAGGTAGAACGGATGAAAAATAAACCAGAACAAACATGGCCGGGAATCACAGAAGAGGATGTTTAATGTACACTGAAAAAAACACACAACTAGAAATCTCCAGGGATAGATAAAATTCCTAAGTTTTGGCTCTATTATCTAAATACAACACACAAAAACTATCCAAAGAACTTCAAGAATTTGCCAATGATCCTATTAAAATACCGGCATGTGTAACCAAAGGAATTACCTTCCTTTTACCCAAGAATGATGACACAACTGTCCCCAAAACAATAGACTAATTACATGTCTTCCCACTACTTACGAACTATTGACATCTATACTGACAAAACAGATATCTTCCTTCTTAGAAAAAATGACATACTACCTCTTGAACATAAAGGGTGCAGACGTGGCTCTTACGGATGTAAAAACGAATTATTCAATAATAGGATAATCTTAGAAAAATTACCTCAATACAAAGAAACATCTCAGTACTACCTAGATATATCACCATAAGGCATTCGATAGTGTACCATACAAGACAACGACTATTAACTTACTAATATACATGGAAACAACAAAGGACTGGATGATACACGTAGGCAAACAATACGAAAACAAACGAAAAAGTATTCAAAGAAAGTTTGTAAATACAGACGAGATTTACATTTAGTAAATTCTGTAGAAAACCAAAACAGAACCCAAGAACGAAATGTTGCAGTAAAAAGTATGAAAGAGTAATAAACAACGCTGAGAAGACAAACCTCTGCATGGCCAATATATATGTAACGGGCTAATAAAGCTGATGTTGATAAAGTTAACACTCATCGATTGTTACGAACAGCTGGATTAAAAGCTGATTAGAGTCTTTTCCCTAGAAACTTCTAGGCATATATAATACATAATAGTGTGGATCCAAAATGCAGGTTTTGTAACAAATATCAGGAAACCACAGATCATCTAATCTCAGGAAGATCTGTACTGGCGCCAAATGAATATAAAAATCGTCACGATAGAGTGGGACAATATTTACAATTGACAGTGCACAAACATTTTGGAAAGGATGTTAGCAAACACTGGTATAAACATCGCCCAGCACCAATTACAGAAATAGAAGACATCACAATTCTATGGGATTGCACCATATTCACAGACAGGAAGATTGAAGCAAAAAGGCCGGACACAATTGTCAAAATCGAAGAGAAAAATCTAAATCGATACTTATAGATATGGCTTAGCAGCGTACTGTAACATAGCAAGCAAGGAATTTGGAAACGTATCGAAGTATAAAGGTATGGGAATTGAAATAGAAAAAATGTGAAAATTGAAAACAAGAGTCATGGTAGGTGCACTTGGAATGTTAACAAAAGGAACGCAACAACACGTTGAAAGAAATCCCTGGAAATTCCAGCTTAAGAGAAATATAAAAAAAAATTTCTTGATAAGTACATCTCACAGACTAATAATTTTGTCTATGTAACGCTAGTGATGTTATAGGAGTTCGAAAAACAAATGATGAAATGTAGCCATAACAACACTCCACTTAGGTCTTTACGCAGACTTGGTGGGTAGTGTGACCATAGCAGAAATCGAAATATACAGTGTATTGCAAAAGTCTACACCCTCTTCATAACTGGATGTATTTTGTTTATTTTGATAGGAACAATTAATATTTTAAACTACAATAATTTGTTTTAAGAAGCAGATCTATCGCACTTTTATTTAGTACACAAAATACATTTGAAAAATTTAAAACTGATCCTTAAACAAAGATAATTTTTTAGAAATATCTTTGCAAAAGTCTACAACTCTTTTGGAATTTCTTCAGCTAATACCTTGTGGATGATCCTGCTGCGTCAATTACAGCCAGCAGACGCCTCGGGTAGCCTTCCATGAGCTTGCTGCAGTGGTCTGCTGACAGTTTTTACCATTCTTCATGGCAGAACTTCTCGAGCTGTGTCAAATTGGATGGGGAACTTTGGTGCACAGCCAACTTTAGATCTCGCCATAGATTTTCTATAGGATTGAGGTCTGGAGACTGGCTGGGCCACTCCAAAACTGTGATTTTCTTGTTAGCAAACCAAGCTTTAGTGCTTTTTAACACATGCTTGAGATCATTATCTTGTTAAAACTTGAAATCGTGACCAGAATGCAGAGCTCTAGCAGACTTCAGCAGGTTTGACTCCAATGTTTCTTGGTACTTGACATTGACCATGACGCCTTGGGTGGTTACCAGCTCTCCAGGCCCTGCAGCTGAAAAAACAACCCCAAAGCATGATCGAGCCACCGCCATCCTTTACAGGGGGACAATGTAATAAGGCTGGTGAGCAGTGCTTTTTTTTCCTGCCAAAAGTAGCGTTTCGTATTTTTTTCCAAATAACTCTACTTTGGTCTCATCTGACCACAAAATCTTTCGTCACGTGGTCATGGAATCATTGATGTGACTTTTGACAAAGTTTAGCCTAGCTTGCTTGTGCATTGGCTTCAGAGGGGGCTTTTTTCTAGCTACCCTGCCTTGTAGGCCAGTCCGGTGCAATACTCTGGAAATTGTAGATGTATGAACATCTGCTCCAGTACTGGAAACTGAAGCTTTCAACTCTTCCAGTGTTGCACTAGAGTTGAAGGTTGCCTCCCGGATCAGTTTTGATTTTACTCTTCTGGTAAGTTTGCTCGGTCTCCCAGATCTTGGTAGGGTAGCAGTAGTTTTGTGCACTAACCACTTCTTAACTACAGTTTTAACAATGCTTAGGGGCAATTCTAAAGTTTTTGCAGTCTTTTTATAGCCATTATTTTCATTGTACTTTCGAATAATAAGGTTTTTAAGTTCCTGAGACAGAGGCTTGCCCATTTTCTTTCCCGAGTTGGACACCTTGTGTTTACAGTCAGAGTCCAAAGACCAACATACTAAGAAACCATGAGGTGGGTGATTTTGTAGGCAGTTAACTCACCTTATATAGCAAAATAATAGACTGACTAAGTTTGTTTGTTATGGTGGAACGTACATGTCACTTTTGATTGTTCTGGATTGTATACATCAATGGCAAACTACGTAATAACACAGTATAATATCTGGGGTGGGGTGGGGGGTAGACTTCTGCAAAGACATTTTTCTAAGTTATATGATTTTAAGAATCAGTGTGAAATTTTTCAAATGTAACTTTTAAGTGTGATGGATCTGCTTCTTATTTAACAATCATTGGAATTGAAAAAAATGTGTTGTTCCCTGTTGAATTATACAAAATATATAAATTTTCAAAGAGGGTGTATTCTTTTGCAAGCTACTGTAATAATAATAATAATAATAATAATAATAATTATAATAATAATAATGACCTGGAAATAGAAATAGAAGAAATGTGGAAATTGAAAACAAGAATAGTATCAGTCATAGTAGGTGGGCTTGGAATGATAAAGACAAAACAGAATATCTCAATGAAAAAATTCCTGGAAATCCCAGGTTCAGAGAAATACAAAAAAATTGTCTTGATCAGTCCACAGACTAAGAAGAACTTTGTCCATATGTAACGCTGGTGATGCCATCGGAGTTAGAAAAACAAATCATGCAATGTAACCATAACAACAAACCACTACCTGCTTTAGGTCTTCCCGCAGAATTGGTAGGTAGTGTGAGCATAGCAGAAATAGAAATTTTATCATGGTGAGGTGGAGGAGAAGACTAAAAGAACGTCGACTATGATAGTTTAACATTTTTTGTCAATAAAGAGAGTAGGAGCTGTCGCCATTTTAGGTCGGGTTCTGGACATCATAAATGCTAAACTTCCAAAATGGCCGGAGAATATCGGTGTGGGATGGGGTCAGTAAAAAAAAATGGACACTTACTGAAGCCTGCACTACTTGTGAGTGCTCGTATACACCGAAGAGTTCATCAATCATGATGAAAATGTGCTACCCCATCCCAGTGAATGGGGACAGCTGATACTTTGCTTCCAGTTCCAACAGAATTGGCTCTGTCTATAGACCAAATAACAGCAATAATGGGAATCCAGTTATGGCTTCAAATGTGTACATGAATCAACCTTTGGTGTGAATGATTTTAAAACAAATAAATTTCATACGCCCTTTCATCATTGCTAGCGATTTGGTACCTCTACAGTGGCCTTGTGTCAGACTAGGTTTATTTAATTTTTGGTCTTGGCAGATCCATGAGACCTTTTCGAGGCGACGCACGTCAGTGAATAGAAGTCCGGCGCTAATCAAGACAAACACTGTGGCAGTAGACCTTAAATGTCAGTCTAAATTGGAAGGCAAATAACAAACATTAATGGAAAATAACGTGCGGTTTTAAATTTAGCGTTTCTCTAGAATGGATCAGCTAATTTGTTTCGGTTCTGACGTGGATAAAGAACGTCGTGTCCCTCCAGTGAATCGTCTAATTTCAAAGCGAAGTCTCTTCTCTTTTCAATCTCTGATTTTCGCTATAGATACTGGAAAGATGTCAGGACCAGTGTCACCGATTACATAGAAGCGCCCGTCCTTGTTATGACGATAAACTACATCCGGCAGCATGTCCTCTAATCGAGGTGGGGTGCTTTCAGGAACATGGGTCCCCTTCTATTGGCAAATAGTTAACCCCCAAACTGGGAACAAAACACTGTGAAAAATAGATTTTTATAGTAAAAATACAAACACATTTGACTTTCGACAAAACTCTCTTTACAAAAATACCTCAATGAAATCTGATCTATACACTGAATTCTTACAAAGAATATATATGCCATTCATACGAACCTATTCTAAGAAACTTGCCAGCATTAAATATCACATTGAGGTTGATATACCGTAAAACAAAATATACCAAACCAGACATTAAAAACACCCTCTTTACAAAAATACGTCAATGAATCCTGATCTACAAACTGATTTCTTACACAGAATAAATATTCTATTCATACGAACCAATGCCAAAACTCATGTCGGCATTAAATAACACATTGAGGTGTTGATATGCCATAAATTAAAATAAATCAAACCAAGCCATAAAAATGCCTCAGATCCAGAAAATTGTAGTAAATGACTAGATCGAGGCTGATGGCAGATTTTATGTATAAACCTTTTTTTTCCTGTTTCTACCTTCGTCCTAATTTGTCTTAAGTAGTTCTTATTCTAGCCTTTCCTTTCCTCAAGTTTGCGTGTTAGTAATCTTGCAGATATACTAATGTCTGTAGTGGCCGTTGGAGAGCAGAGGAAAATATTATCATGCCACTCGATTTTTTCCAGCATAATCTCAGAATCAATACCACCGATTATAACAAAATTCTAAACATGGTTGTCAACCTTCAAATTGAGGGGATCACCTGCAAGAGACGTCTCCAACCATAGAGCTCGCAAGACTTAAGAGCGGCAGGACAAGAATTTTCACGGTCATGTCACCATTATTCGAGCCTCGTAGATTATTACGTCAACGGGGAACCCAACCAGCAACCTAGTTCACACTTCTCCCTCGTCCTTTGAACAGGAGTAGAGGTTTATCCCTTGTTTCCTGTTAAGTATTGAGTTTCCGGTTCCTTCTCCTAAATTCTCCTCATACTCTC
The DNA here is from genome assembly GCA_903632075.3 of Acanthosepion pharaonis. Classification (NCBI taxonomy): domain Eukaryota; kingdom Metazoa; phylum Mollusca; class Cephalopoda; order Sepiida; family Sepiidae; genus Acanthosepion; species Acanthosepion pharaonis. Next base: position 1,070,163 of record CAHIKZ030005451.1, read on the forward strand.
ACTCCCATTAGTCTCTTGCTACTTAATGGCATTTTCGCCTTACTTAAGACGAAATGATTTTAAAAAAAAACTCCTATTAGAGTTCCTATTTTTGTCTTTCTTTTAATAATAAATTAATCGCCAAATCATTATTTTTCTTTCTTTCGTTTTTTTTTTTTTTTTGTATTTATATATTCTTTTCAATTTCATCCCTCCAACCCAAACAGAGCGGGAATAGTTTACTTTGCTTGACCTTTCAATTAATGACATCTATCGAATATTTATGCCTACTCGACATTTTGGAAATCGCTATCACCTAAGCAAATACGCAATCATTTATATCCATCCTATGCGGACTAGTTTTGACAAAAGACTATACACACTTGCCTAATAAAGCGTTCGTCCTTCATATACATTTTATCAGATCAGGCATGAACTCAACAAGGCCTGAGATCAGGGGCGAAAAACATTAATAAGAGATGTTTTAACTATTGTTAAATACGTAGTGGGGAAGGCTCCCAAGATCGAGCTTACCGGTGCAACAAATCCCATAAATGTGATCGGGAAACTCGGAGGCCAAGTCGACATTAAAATCTTCATGCTTTTGTGACTATTCACATTGTCCTGCTGTCTTCTGGAGAGCAACATTCTACGTCTTCTTAGCCTCATGTTTTCCACTGGAAAGAAGTCGGTGTCAGTGTCCAAGTCGACAGTAAAATCTTCATGCTTTTGTGACTATTCACATTGTCCTGCTGTCTTCTGGAGAGCAACATTCTACGTCTTCTTAGCCTCATGTTTTCCACTGGAAAGAAGTCGGTGTCGGTGTCCAAGTCGACAGTAAAATCTTCATGCTTTTGTAACTATTCCAGTATAACTCGTGTGTGTGGACAGAGCACATTGTACTGCTGACTTCTGGACAGCAACACTCTACGCCTTCTTAGCCTCATATTTTCCATTGACTTGAAGTGGAGCGACTATAGTGTATTAATTGCTACATCTACTGCTAGGAAAGTTGGTTCACTGTGTCGTTCCAGAAAAGTCAGAATCCATCTTGGACATTTATCATTCGTCCGTGCATTGAATACTGTTGCTGCATCAGGTCTTCTGCTCGCTCTGTACATCTCGAGATTCTTGACAAAATCCAAAAAAGGATCTGCAATGTGATCGAACCTGACCAAACATCTCGACTTCAGTTAATTCCTCACCGACATGACGTGACCTCCCTCTGTCTTTTCTAAAAATATATTCATGGCAACTTTTTTTTTTCCCACTGGTTCCCCGACTACATGAATTCAAGCATGCTACTAGATTTTTACTGTTGAACTAGCTAGATGTAACCACCACTTCTATTCTAACCGTTTCTTTTCTTGCACTTCTCACCCGTGGAACACCTTTCCGATTTCTTGCTTCTCTGATATTGAGAATCCTCAAAAGTCTAAATGCAATGTCAATCGCTATCTTCTGTCTTGCTGAACCCCCCTTCTTTGACCTTTTCTCAATCTTCCCCATTAACGTCTTCTCATTCTGTTTCACTAGTGGCATGATCGTATTGATTGTGGTGAAAAAAAATATGCCATTGCTGTTGTAGAAAGGCGTTGGCATTAAAGCAGGGCGTGAACTTTGGATTTCCAGGTGTGAATTGTGACCGCGGTTTAGACGGGGAGGAGAGCAATTATAGAATTTGTCTAATCTGGCCTGGCACCTTGAAAAGGAGGGGGAGGAATGGCATTCTGATAAATGGTAAAGGGGTCCATGGAACAAGCAAGTTTGCGAACCCCTGGAAAGAAATACACACTGATTTTCAATGACATTTAGCAAATATACAACAAAGTTTTTTTTTTTTTTTAATACACAAGCCCTTCAGGCGGTTATGACCCTCCACTAGTTTTTCTTAACGTTGTGTTCATTCAGGGCATATGCGATCATGGCCCTCCTCAGCTTCCTTTTCTTTATTATCTCTGAATTACCATGCATTATCGGGAAAGATAACGAATTTGATTCTCGTTGATTTCTCCACGGTTTGGGATTCAGAGTTTTCCTTCTGTTAAACGTGTTACAGCTCAAGTCTAAAGAGACATTTCTGCACTGTTATTTAACCTATAGCTGGGACCCGGAAGACGAGAAGGATTCATACATATTTCCCGAGGATATTTGTGCGTAATATGAACGCATTTCATTTCACGTATCGCGCTGATATCCGTTACGCTACCGACACAGAAATGAATCGTTTGCATAAATGTCTCCAACAGAAAGCTCACATTTGATCAAAGATTTGATCAACAGAAGACAGACAGTTGTTGAGAGCCATGATTAACACGACATCAGGTAGAGCAATATACAAGATTAGCTAATAAGTGATGGATGTTCACCTATTTTGTATACTATTAGAATCCCTGGGTTTCTTCAATTATTTCATTAGCTATCCCTCATAAGAGCTTAATAGGCGCAGAGGAATATATATATATATATAGATTTAGTTTCTCTTTTCCTACCGATAATTCTCTTTGACAATGGCTGCTCGTCAGGACACATCTAGAAAGCAAAAATACTGTAATATAAATATTACATTTTTTTGTCCACTGTTTAAATTCTTACCAGATATATATTCTCTACTTGTTCGATGTTCAGCAATAACCAATTCGTATTTCGCCATCTTGGGATTCTTTTCGCGCTGACAAACATACATTCTGTCTTGTTATAATTGTTTTTTGTTACCTCAGCGACCCAACAGGGCCAGAGTCGCTTGTATGTTTTGCAAGGGAGTGTCGAGTGAGCTTCGGACGGATGGTGAATCGGACAGCACTTCGTGCTGATAGAAGGTGGTGGTGTCACTTGCAGCCATTTTTATTGGCTGGTTCTGGGCGCTCATTGGCTGACCCGACATCTCAACTTCAGACAATTTCTCACCGACATGACATGGCCTTCCTTTGTCTTTTCTACAAATATTTTTCATAGCAACTGTTCTTAAGGGATTTTTTTTCCACTGGTGCCCAGACTTCATGAATTCAAGCATGCTACTAGATAAGGGTCAGGTGTATAAAAATATGGTATACCCATTTAAGAGGCGTCCAGTTTTTCGTTCTGGACGGTGAGTGGCGTATTAGAGATCGAGACGAGAAATGTGGATTTGTTTTGCCTAGTGAACCTATTTGACTCATACTACCTTTCTTTTCCTGTGTGTGCACGCAACCAATTTTTGCAACATTTTTTTAGTCTTTTGTTCTCTCTTTCCTTTACCACCTTGTCAAATAATTCCTCTAGACTTCCATGTCTGTCATCATGTCACAGTGTCATTTTACGTACATTATATTGTTGAAATTGCGCTTACGGATAATAATTCCTAGTAAGGTTTCCAGCTCCCGTAAGGTAGCCTGACAGGTTGAATAAATCACGTGAGCAGACGCATCCCTGTCCTGCACTCCTTTCTATTTTTGTGTAGCTAGTCAATTTGTTTGCTATCCGTACGCAGGTTAAAATCGTTTTGTGTCATCCCTACTATGTTTTCTCAACTGAGCAATGGTGAGAGGAAAAAGACTACCAGATAGTCTGGCGATTAAGGACATTAACAGTTGATTAATAAGTTGATACTAAGCTTATTAATATTCTGGCTGATCTTACTTCGTTTGTCTATACAGCATTTAACCCTCCTCTATTCCTTGTAAGTTGTCTTGTTAATTGTTATGTGTTTTTTGTATGTATCCATTAGCAATGGATACTGGTGCTGAATAAATATATTACGCACTCATTCCTCTCTGTGTATCATTTATCTCGATGATACAACAAACTTATAGCTAAATACATTCTTATTGTTCAAAGTTGAGTCTAATAGTGTTATGAAAACCTCGGAGAATTCCAGTAAAATATCTTTAATCATTTCTAAGATACAACGGTTGAAAATTTAATCTAAAAATTGAACAATTTTGCTGTTATACCCGGTAGTTCTAGAATTTCTTGTCACAGTTCAAATAGAAATTTGTGCCGTGCCTTCCAAAATAGTGTGAGATATTTATAATACCTATAATTCAATGTAATTTATTGGTTACTCAAATGTGTGCATGAAGAGAATTCTCTGAATGATAACAGACTCGTTGAACAGAAGGTGGTGATTGCTACCGAAGGGCTTCTTCTGCTTTATATGATGGATGTCACCTTCCAAAGCAGGGAGAGCCAAAAGAGTCAAGGTCTGAATTCACCACTACGTGTTAACTACTATAAGCTTAAATCAACACGCAAAGCCGATAAAGTGATGGCCACGGCGCTTTAGCACCAGAATGGATACATACTCTCAAATTACATGGCCAATGGCACTATCAGTTCTGACACCTACGTGAGCGAATTGCCAAATCTAATACCTAGTCAACATTTCACAAACTGAAAATACAACTCCTTAAAACAAGCTAAATAACAGAAAGTACACATATCTTTGTATCAAGTCCTTACAGCTGCCTAAAATTCAAGCATGTCCCTGTATCAATTCCTTGCTGTAGCTTATAGATCAGACAAGCAATCCTGTCGCGGTATGATATGCTTACATGAGCTTAATGTTAAAAAAACATTCTTGCCACTGAATCAAATTCATACAGCAGTCAAAAGGCGAGAAAAGCACTCCTGTCCCTGTATCAAGTCCTTACATTAACCTAAACATCAGACAAGAACACATCTTCTCAGTATGAAGTCCTTACATGAGCCTAAAGTTCAAAAAATCACTCTTGCCGCTGTATCAAGTCCATAGAGCAGACAAAAGGCGAGATAAGCACTCTTACCATTGTATTAAGTCCATACAGCAAGCAAAAGGCAAGACAAGCCCTCTTGTCGTTGTATCAAGTTCATACATCAGTTTAAAGATCAGACAAGCATTCTTGTTGCTCTATAAAGTCCATACAGCAGGCAAAAGATCAGACAAGGACTGTTGTCGCTGTATCAAGTCCTAACCTTAGCTTAGAGATCAGACAAGCCCTCTTTTCGATGTACGAAGTCTTTACATTTGCCTAAAGGTCAGACAAGCACTCTTGTCACTGTATCAAGTCCTTATATTAGCCTAAAGATCAGACAATTCTCGCTTACATTAGCCTAAAGGTCATCACTTGATACAGCAGCAAGAGTGCTTGCCGCTGTATCAAGTGCTTACGACAATATAATGACCAGACATTCTTGTCGCTATACTAAATTCTTCTTCTCCTTTTATGTGCCTTGTCCTTTAAGGACGTAGGTGATCATAGTTTTTACCCCCCGTCCCTTATAGCTCTCAATAATTGTCTTTTTGTTATTTCTCCCAGACCCTCTATCCATTTGCTTAGGCCCCTCAAGTATGTCACCCGTTGCTTTCGCTTGTCCTTCTTTCTCTCTATCTACCCTGTGAGTATCACGTTTTGCAAGCCCCCCCCTTTCTCAATACGGGTACGTTAAATTTTCAGCTGCCTCTTCCTGATGTTAAGTATAAGTTTTCTCTTTGTTTGCATCTTCTCCAACACTTCATCGTTGCTCGCATTGTTCGGTCCATGAAAACCTCAGCATCCTTCTGTAGAACCAAACCTCTGTTGCTTCGAGTCTCTTCTTCATCTTTGATGCAAATAACACACCAAAACCTTACAGCATCCTAAAGATCAGACAAGCACTCTAGTGCCTGTATCGTGGGCTTACAACTGCCAAAAAGATCGGAAATGCACATAAATCTGTGTAACATGTTTTGTTTTGTGGTAAAAACCAGACAAGCATTCAATCACATGACTGGATTTTCCTGTCTCATCCACCCTAGTGACTCGAACTACCATCCTCAGATGTTCACCCGTTTGAGCCGGCGAAGGAGGGCACAGATAGACCAGCTGTCCCCCAAGGGCGTCGATACGAAAGAAACCAGTCGTGCGTGCCTATGAAAGCAAGCAAAAGATTTCTAAGCGACGGATATAAATGCCATCATTAAAGAAGTGAGTAAAATAAGTTCATTTTCGTGCGCTTTGGGTGTTTCCACTATTAAATCTGCTGTAATTAAAGAAGAACAGACATCACATTTTAACCGACTGCGAAATCCCAAACATTTGTGCTAAAAGCTTCACGCAAAATAAGAGACATTACTTGCGGACAGAAGCTGACAAACAAGAAGAAACATGTAAGTCACATCAAAATAAAGAAAGCAAAAAGGAACTAACGATAAAGGTAATCAGAAAAGGTATTTTCCAAATAGTGTTGTTTATCTGAAATGTAGACATTATTGACACGTTTTCATATTGTTTTTGTATGAATCTCTTACACTGCACCAAACATTACGGAATAAACACGAACTGTTCTTGCTTCTTTTTATTTCCTCTTCATTTTGCTTTAATTTTTTACATTCTTTCCTTCTTTTTTATTTTCCTTTCTTTCTTTCTTTTCACATTCTTTCTGTCTTTTTTGCTTCTGTCGTTTTCTTTATGTTAACTTTCTTTTTTACGCTCTTCTTGCCTTCTTTTCGTTGTTTATTTGTCCATTTTTTCTTTCTTTCTTTTTATTTCCTCTTCTTCTTGCCTTAATTTTTTACATTCTTTCCTTCTTTTTTATTTTCCTTTCTTTCTTTCTTTTCACATTCTTTCTGTTTCTTTCTTCTTGTTTTTTTTTTTGTTTTTCATTGTTTTTTCTCATTTTTTTTCTTTTTTTATTTTAACTTTCCTTTTCTTTTTTTTCTTTTATGCCCTTCTTTTTTTCTTTTCGTTGTTTATTCGTCCATTTTTTTTCTTTTCTTTCCTCTTTTTATTTCCTCTTTTTACATTCTTTCCTTTTTTTGCCTTAATTTTTTCACATTCTTTTGTTTTCTTCTGTCGTTTTTCTTTATATTTTTTCTTTTTTTGCCTTTCTTTCTTTTCACATTCTTTCTGTTTTCTTTGCTTCTGTTTTTTTCATTCTTTTCCTTTTAATTTTCCTTTCTTTTTTTTACTTTCTGTCTTCTTTTGCCTTCTTTTCTTTAACTTTCGTTGTTTATTTGTCGTTTTTTTCTTTCTTTCTTTTTTTATTTCCTCTTCTTCTTGCCTTAATGTTTTACATTCTTTCCTTTCTTTTTTATTTTCCTTTCTTTCTTTTCACATTCTTTCTGTCTTCTTTGCTTCTGTCGTTTTCTTTATGTTAACTTTCTTTTTTTACGCCCTTCTTGCCTTCTTTTCGTTGTTTATTTGTCCATTTTTTCTTTCTTTCTTTTTATTTCCTCTTCTTCTTGCCTTAATTTTTTACATTCTTTCCTCCTTTTTTATTTTCCTTTCTTTCTTTCTTTTCACATTCTTTCTGTCTTCTTTGCTTCTGTCGTTTTCTTTATGTTAACTTTCTTTTTTTATGCCCTTCTTGCCTCCCTTTCGTTGTTTATTTGTCCATTTTTTCTTTCTTTCTTTTTATTTCCTCTTCTTCTTGCCTTAATTTTTTACATTCTTTCCTTCTTTTTTATTTTCCTTTCTTTCTTTCTTTTCTTTTTTCACATTCTTTCTGTCTTCTCCTTTTCGTTTTATTCGTCATTTTCTGTCGTTTTTTTATTTTAATTCTTTCTTTTTTACGCTTTCTTTCTTCTTGCCTTCTTTTCGTTGTTTATTTGTCCATTTTTCTTTTTTTTCTTTTTATTTCCTCTTCTTCTTGCCTTAATTTTTTACATTCTTTCCTCCTTTTTATTTTTCATTCTTTCCTCCTTTTTTCCATTTTCTTTCTTTCTTTCCTCTTCTTCTTCTTTAATTTTTCTTTTCTTTTTTATTTTCCTTTCTTTCTTTTCTTTTGTCTTTTTTGCTTCTGTTTTTTCTTTTATGTTAACTTTCTTTTTTTATACCCTTCCATTTTTCGTTTTTTTATTTGTCCATTTTCTTTTTTTCTTTTATTTCCTCTTCTTCTTGCCTTAATTTTTACATTCTTTCCTTTTTATTTTCTTTTTTTTTTTTTTCTTTCTTTTCTTTTCTTTTCATTCTTTTTGTTTTCTTTTGCTTCTGTCGTTTTTATTTTATTTTAACTTTCTTTTTGCCATAATTTTTCATTTTTTACTTCTTTTTATTTCCTTCTTGCCTTATTTTCGTTGTTTATTTGTCCATTTTTCTTTTCTTTCTTTATTTCCTTTTTTTTTTTCTCTTCTTCTTGCTTTTTTTTTTTCCATTTTTTCCTTCTTTTTTTTTCTTTCTTTCTTTCTTTTTATTTTCTTTCTTTCTTTTCACATTCTTTCTGTTTTCTTTTTCTGTCGTTTTCTTTATGTTTTTTTTTTACGCCCTTCTTGCCTTCTTTTCGTTGTTTATTTGTCCATTTTTTTTCTTTCTTTCTTTTTATTTCCTCTTCTTCTTGCCTTAATTTTTACATTTCTTTCCTTTTTTTTTTTCCTTTCTTTCTTTTCACATTCTTTCTGTCTTCTTTGCTTCTGTCGTTTTCTTTATGTTAACTTTCTTTTTTTACGCCCTTCTTGCCTTCTTTTCGTTGTTTATTTGTCATTTTTTTTTCTTTCTTTCTTTTATTTCCTCTTCTTCTTGCCTTAATTTTTTACATTCTTTCCTTCTTTTTATTTTCCTTTCTTTCTTTCTTTTCACATTCTTTCTGTTTTCTTTTGCTTCTGTCGTTTTCTTTATGTTAACTTTCTTTTTTTTTTATTTCTCTTCTTGCTTTCTTTTTCGTTGTTTATTTGTCCATTTTTCTTTTTTTTTCTTTTATTTCCTCTTCTTCTTGCCTTATTTTTTTTAATTTTTTCTTTCTTTTCATTTTTCTTTTATTTTCTTTCTTTCTTTTCACATTCTTTCTGTCTTTCTTTGCTTCTGTCGTTTTCTTTATCTTTAACTTTCTTTTTTTACGCCCTTCTTGCCTTCTTTTCGTTGTTTATTTGTCCATTTTTTTTTTTTTCTTTTTATTTCCTCTTCTTCTTGCCTTAATTTTTACATTCTTTCCTTCTTTTTTATTTTCCTTTCTTTCTTTCTTTTCACATTCTTTCTGTCTTTTTTGTTTCTGTCGTTTCCTTTATGTTAACTTTCTTTTTTTACGCTCTTCTTGCCTTCTTTTCGTTGTTTATTTGTCCATTTTTTTTTTTCTTTTTTTCTTTTATTTCCTCTTCTTCTTTCCCTTTTAATTTTTTTTTTCTTTCTTTCCTTCTTTTTTTTTTTTTTCCTTTTCGTTTTCTTTTTTCACTTTCTTTTTTCTTCTTTTCTTTTCGTTGTTTATTTGTTTCTTTTTTTTTCTTTATTTTATTCTTTCCTTCTTTTTATTTTTTTTTCTTTCTTTTTTTTTTCTGTTTTCCCTTTTTTCGCCTTCTTTTCTTTTGTTTTTTTGTCCATTTTCTTTCTTTTTTTTATTTCTTTCTCTTTTTTCTTCCTTTCTTTCTTAATTTTTTGCTTCTGTCGTTTTCATTCTTTTTTTTCGTTGTTTATTTTCCATTTTCTTTCTTCTTTTTTTTATTTTTTCATTTTTTCTTTTCTTTTCACATTCTTTTCATTCTTTCTTTTCTTTGCTTCTGTCGTTTTCTTTTATGTTAACTTTCTTTTTACGCCCTTCTTGCCTTCTTTTCGTTGTTTATTTGTCCATTTTTTTCTTTTTTTATTTTCTTTCTTGCCTTAATTTTTTCTTCTTTCTTCTTTTTTTTTTTCTTTCTTTCTTTTCACATTCTTTCTGTTTTTTTACATTCTTTCCTTCTTTTCGTTTTTTATTTTCCATTTTTCTTTCTTTCTTTTTATTTCCTTTCTTCTTTTAATTTTTACATTCTTTCCTTCTTTTTATTTTCCTTTCTTTCTTTTTTTTACATTCTTTCTTCTTTTCTTTGCTTCTGTCGTTTTCCTTTTTTTTCTTTCTTTTTACGCCCTTCTTGCCTTCTTTTCGTTGTTTATTTGTCCATTTTTTCTTTCTTTCTTTTTATTTTCTCTTCTTCTTTTCTTAATTTTTTCATTCTTTCCTTCTTTTATTTTCCTTTCTTTCTTTCTTTTCACATTCTTTCTGTTTTCTTTGCTTCTGTCGTTTTCTTTATTTAACTTTCTTTTTACGCCCTTCTTGCCTTCTTTTCGTTGTTTATTTGTCCATTTTTTTCTTTCTTTTTTTTTTCTTCTTCTTTTTTTCTTTCCTTCTTTTCTTTTTTTTTTTCTTTTTCGTTTTCTTCTTCTTGCCTTAATTTTTTATTTTCTTTCTTTTCTTTTTTTTTTCCTTTCGTTTTTTCTTTTCTTTTTCACATTCTTTTCTTTCGTTGTTTATTTTCATTTTTTTTTCTTTCTGTCGTTTTCTTTATGTTAACTTTCTTTTTTTACGCCCTTCTTGCCTTCTTTTCGTTGTTTATTTGTCCATTTTTTCTTTCTTTCTTTTTATTTCCTCTTCTTCTTGCCTTAATGTTTTACATTCTTTCCTTCTTTTTTATTTTCCTTTCTTTCTTTTCACATTCTTTCTGTTTTCTTTGCTTCTGTCGTTTTCTTTATGTTAACTTTCTTTTTTACGCCCTTCTTGCCTTCTTTTCGTTGTTTATTTGTCCATTTTTTTTTCTTTCTTTTCTTTTTTATTTCCTCTTCTTCTTGCCTTAATTTTTTACATTCTTTCCCTTCTTTTTTATTTTCTTTTCTTTTTTCTTTTTTTTCTTTCTTTTTTTTTTCTTTTTTCACATTCTTTCTGTTTTTTTTTTCATTTTTTCTGTTTTTTTTTCCTTTATGTTTTTCTTTTTTTTTCTTTTCCTTTTTTTTACGCCCTTCTTGCCTTCTTTTTTCGTTGTTTATTTGTCCTTTTTTTTTTTTTTCTTTTCTTTTTATTTCCTCTTCTTCTTGCCTTAATTTTTTTCTTTTTCTTTCCTTCTTTTTTATTTTCCTTTCTTTTCTTTCTTTTCACATTCTTTCTGTCTTTTTTTGCTTCTGTCGTTTTCCTTTATTTTAACTTTTTTTTTTTTTTTTTACGCTCTTCTTGCCTTCTTTTCGTTGTTTATTTGTCCATTTTTTTCTTTCTTTTTTTTTATTTCCTCTTCTTCTTGCCTTAATTTTTACATTCTTTCCTTCTTTTTTTTATTTTCCTTTCTTTCTTTCTTTTCACATTCTTTTCTGTCTTTTTTTTTTGTCGTTTTTTCTTTATGTTAACTTTTTTTTTTACGCCCTTCTTGCCTTCTTTTCGTTGTTTATTTGTCCATTTTTTCTTTCTTTCTTTTTATTTCCTCTTCTTCTTGCCTTAATTTTTTACATTCTTTCCTTCTTTTTTATTTTCCTTTCTTTCTTTCTTTTCACATTCTTTCTGTCTTTTTTGCTTCTGTCGTTTCCTTTATGTTAACTTTCTTTTTTTACGCTCTTCTTGCCTTCTTTTCGTTGTTTATTTGTCCATTTTTTCTTTCTTTCTTTTTATTTCCTCTTCTTCTTGCCTTAATTTTTTACATTCTTTCCTTCTTTTTTATTTTCCTTTCTTTCTTTTCACATTCTTTCTGTTTTTTTTCCTTTTATTGTCTTTCTTTCCTTTATGTTAACTTTTTTTTTTTTTACGCTTTTTTTGCCTTCTTTTCGTTGTTTATTTGTCCATTTTTTCTTTCTTTCTTTTTATTTCCTCTTCTTCTTGCCTTAATTTTTACATTCTTTCCTTCTTTTTTATTTTCCTTTCTTTCTTTCTTTTCACATTCTTTCTGTTTTCTTTGCTTCTGTCGTTTTCTTTATGTTAACTTTCTTTTTTTACGCCCTTCTTGCCTTCTTTTCGTTGTTTATTTGTCCATTTTTTCTTTCTTTCTTTTTATTTCCTCTTCTTCTTGCCTTAATTTTTTACATTCTTTCCTTCTTTTTTATTTTCCTTTCTTTCTTTCTTTTCACATTCTTTCTGTTTTCTTTGCTTCTGTCGTTTTCTTTATGTTAACTTTCTTTTTTACGCCCTTCTTGCCTTCTTTTCGTTGTTTATTTGTCCATTTTTTCTTCCTTTCTTTTTTTAATTTGTTTTATTGTTTTTACTTTCTTTCTTTTTCACTTATTTTCCTTTCTTTCTATTTCTTTTTGTTCTCTTTCTTTCTTTTTCATTCTTTCTTTCTTTTCTATTTCTGTCTTGTCCCATACCTTTTTTTTACTCTTTTCTTTTCTCCCTTTCATTCTTCATTTCTCCCTTCTTTTTCCCTTTTCCGACTTACTTTGATTTATTCTTTTAACTTCTTTTTCTATTATTTTACTTTCATTTTTCTTTTTCTTTTTGCCTATCATTTTAATTTTTGCCATACTTTCTTTCTTTCTTTCTTTCTTTCTTTTTCCATTCATTCTGTCTTATACGTTTTTTTTCTTTATTTTTTCTTTATTTGTTTACGTCTTTCTTTCCTTCTATTTTCCTTCCCTTGTTCTTCCCGTTTTAAGTTATTTTCCCTTTCTTTCTTTATTTGTTCATTCTTCCTTTCTCTCGTTCATTTCCATCTTCTCCTCTTTTTTTTCATTTCTTTCTTTCTTTCTTTCTTTCTTTCTTTCTTTCTTAACTGCTCACATCGACCCCGTAAAAAAAACGCGATATTTATGAATTGTTCGGCACTTTTATTCAGGATCAGATTATCCGTGTACTCTGTGGGAAGATCAAACACCTGATTCGCGGTAATTTTGCCCCGGATCAACGTTTAAAATCGGTGAAAAACTATAAAAAAAACTATAGACAGATCATATCTGTATGTATGTGTGTGTGTGTGTGTTCTTTCATACATACATATATATATATATATATATATATATATATATATATATATATATGTGTGTGTGTGTGTGTCTGTGAGTGCGTGTGTGTGTGTGTGTGTACGCTACAGTTCAAAATTTGAAGCCATCCCCAGGATTAGCATGGGAGGGTTAGGGTTGAACTTGACAGAAGCGTGAAAAAAAAAATTAAAAAGAGATCTAAGAGTCATTAAGAAAGAATAAAATCCATCATGAAACTTATACCTTGAGAAGCCATTGCAACAAATGCCAAAAATATATGATGCAGTAATCAAGACTAAAGGAAGGATATTTTGATGAGAGCAAAATTTAATCATAAAATGTTTATTTTTAATTTTTCTCGTAATAAAATTTTCAATAAAAAAAATCATGTCATAATTTTTTAAGCATGTATAAATAATTTTTCTTATTTAAAGTACAAAACAACTATTTTGTGGGCCAATTTAAAATTATATTGATGAACTTAAATTTTAGCACTATATATATATATATATATATATATATATATATATAGTAAAAAAATTTACATATAACTATATATATATATATATATATATATATATATATATATATATATATATACAAAATTTAAAATATATATATGTATATATATATATATATATATATATATATATATATATATATAAAATAAGAGCTAAGAACTGAATCATAAATCTCTTTTTACTTTTTATTATTTTAAATATATATATATGTATGTGTGTATGTATATATATGTGCATATATATATAATATATATATGTATGTATATATATACATACATATATATATATATATATATATATATATGTGTGTGTGTGTGTGTGTGTGTGTGTGTGTGTGTGTGTGTGTGTGTGTATGTATTGATGTTCATGACTGTGGGTTCTATTTTATTTATGATCCTCAGGCAAACTGCCCCTCTCTCCCTCTGCATATATATATATATATGTATATATGCATACATACATAAATATTACGCACACACATATATATTTTTATTGTTATATATGCATACATATATCTATATTAAGCATACACATATTTGTGCATATATATCTATACTTGAGTAATATATATATATATGTAACAATATTAAATATGTATGCTTAATATATATATATATATATGTGTGTGTGTGTGTGCGTGCGTGTGTTAAGACAATTTTTATTAAATGTAATAGACACGGTATATCTATTACATTCAATTTTTTTCCCCTTCTTTTTCTAATTGACGGATTCATTCCCGTATTTTAGAATAACAAATAAGAAGATAAAGTTCATAACAGTATATATAATGTTTCCAGCTTTCGAATGGCTTCAATTATTATTAAGAATCAAAATATCTTCAATTACTGTTAGTATCTCATTTGGATTTCATTTTCTTGTCACCAGGTGAACATTGAAACAATGAAACCAAAGACGCAGCATCACTTTCTTTGGATGCAAATTTGCTTGTGAATTACATTAATATTAAAACCTTAACGGAAGCTCATTTCGTTTACCCGCCGGGAGCTTATTCGTTCCACATTGTTGTAAGCGTTCGAATTTTCATCGTCTGCGCCACTTCATTTGGAATATAGGTCGTTTGGTTGGGTTTCAGCACGGATTCGCCAACAAAATATCTTCGTGACGTTTCACGTATCCAAATGTTTTCTAAATGCCTCACAACCCTTCCCCCCCCCATTTAGATATGTGGAGTACCTCTGAGCTATTCTGCACCTACATTGCTCGCGCACCACGGCCACGCGTTCGACGCGCGCTGTGGCCGGAACACCTTGCTTTTTTTTTTTCATTTTTTCATCAAATGACTAAAGCGCATCTCACTTTCCTCAATTTTCACCTTTAACATAAAAACATTTAAAATTCTCGATCCACACACGAATTTTATGGAACATCGCGATGAAATATCGCTTTTAATATATATATATATATATATATATATATATATATATATATATGTATGTATATATATTATAAATTAATTGATTTAAAATATGTTTTTTCCGCTACACAGTTCTAAACATGTTTCAAAAATGGAAGCTAAAAGCCACGAATTTAATTTTGCAATTAAATTAAAGACATTAGTTCCATTTCATCCTCAAGCGAATTTTAAAAAATATCTATTAGAACACCGGATTATATATCTTACTGTTCTTTCTTTTTATTTAAATACATACATTAACGTCATGACGAAGAGGGTAGTAAATCAGACTCGATATAGCGCCGCTTCAGCAGTTCGCTTCCACTACCGAGAATATGCCAGCGCTATATCGAGTCTGATTCGCTACCTCTTCGTCACCGTTGGAACAGTTGGTATGACGTTTGCCTGATAACATAACTGTCCGGGTTTCAATTCTCGGTAGTGGATGCGCACTGCTGATGAGTCCCAAATATAGGACGAAACGGCCGTCTAGGGCTTTCTGCATTCTGTTGAGGTTTCATCTAGACTCGATGAATTACTTAATTATGATTATCTCAAATCCTCCTAGTACACACACACACACACACACATATATATATATATATATATATATATATATATAATATAATATCTAGTTAAAACCTAGAAAGCCAGACAAACCTACCAAGGTTTCACCTGACGATCTGCTGAGGTGAAACATTGGTAGGTTTGTTTGACTTTCTAGGTCTGCTCTATTTACCATATTGAGCACTTTATTTAGTTATTTTGCGTACTCGTATCGGGGTTTTTTTCTTTGGGCTTTGGACTTGCATGCGAGACGATTATTTTTGGCTAATGTACATGTTCTTAGTTCTTTCTTTTTTTATACCTTTTTTTCCCTTTGGTATTGGTTTGATTATTCGCAAATCAAGACACCGAAGGTTTTCCGAACGAGTATAGTTTCTTATACTTATAACATTTCTATTATTAATATATATATATATATATATATATATATATATATATATATAGATAGATAGATAGATATAACCTTCGGTCATTAAAAAGCGGTTTTATTTGACTCTTCAATGTAAATAGTTCAATAATTAGATTTAAATCTGAAAAAGACTAGGAGCTGAAAGTTACAATGAGACATTCTCAATAACATAAAAAATGGAAAAGAAGAAAAAAAAACTTACTTTAAATCCAGGTCAAAGATAGGTCCTCATATTCTTCAAGAAGGAAAAGTAGCCACACCCTTCGTTTATATGCAGTTAAAAGCAGGTACCTTAAACAGATATTGAAAACATCATTTAGATAAGCAGACGAATTTACAAAACAATTAATAATTCATTGCTAGTTTTATTCTAGCTGATTATTAATGTTCTTTAAGTAAAATATCATTATTATTATTATTATTATTATTATTATTATTTTCTTTGATGTCTGGCGTTTACACATTTCTTTCCGGGTCCCGCCCAGTGACCTAAGGTTAGAAATGGCATCATGACACTTTCCACATAGATAAAGCCCTTCGTAAAATGTAGGCTGTACTTGTCAGAACAATTTTTGTTGTATTTTTTGAGGCATGGGCTTCCAGGAATCCCTTCAATTAGTCTACTAAATCTTTTCCAACCAATCCTAGGGCTCCAACTATAACAGTGATTGTTAATGTTCCCATGTGCCACATTTTTAAGATTTCTACTTCAAGATCCTTTTTGACAGCTTTTTGAATATCTTCAAAGATATGTTACAGTCTGCAGGGACTGCCATATCAATAAGGAGGCACTTTTTTTGTTTGTGGTCTTTAATAACAATGTCTGGTAGGTTGGCTTTGATTGTTCTGTCAGTGTGTATTGTTTAGTCCCATAGAATTGTAGCAGGTTATTATTATTATTATTATTATTATTATTATTATTATTATTATTATTCATATTTCCTTTGATTTCTGGTTTGTACTCATTTCTTTCCAGCTCCCGAACAGAGCACTAAGGTCAGAAATGGCATCATGATATTTTTCTCTGAGCAGTTTGGAAAAAAAATATGACACATATTTTACATAGATAAAGCCCTTCAAAAGGTGTGACATGTGCTTGTGTGTACATTTATTTGTATTTCTTTAAGGCATGGACTACTAAGGATTACTTTAATAAGTCTATTGGAATCTTTTCCAGTCAACCCGAGGGCCCCGGCCACAACTAGAACTGTCAATGTCCTCATGTGCCACATTTTTGAGCTTTCGATTTCAAGGTCCTTGCATTGTGACAGCCCTTTGGCGATCTTTAAAGATACGTTGCAGTCTGCAGGGACTGCCATATCAATAAGAAGACACATTTTGTCTGTGCGGTCTCTAATCACGATGTCAGTTTCCACTGACAAAAAAAAAATTACATAGATAAAGCGCTTCGTAAAGTGTGGGCTGTACTTATGAGAACTATTTTTTTTATCGCTTTGAGGCATGGACTTCCAGGAATCCCTTCAATTAGTCTACTGGAATCATTTCCAACCTGTCCTAGGGCTCCAACTACAACAGGTGCCAGATTTTTGAGATTTCTATTTCAAGGTACTTTCATAGCTTTTTGAAGATCTTCAAAGATACATTGCAGTCAGCAGGGACTGCCATATCAATAAGGAGGCACCGTTTTTGTTTGTGGTCTTTAATAACAATATCTGGACGGTTGGCTTTGATTGTTCTGTCAGTGTGTATTGTGTAGTCCCATAGAATTGTAACAAGTCCTATATCCGTAACCGGGTCTGGGTGGTGTTCATACCATTTAGTCTTATTATTATTATTATTATTATTATTTGTGTTGATTTCTGTTGTATGCGCATTTTCTCCCGGGTCTCAACCAGAGGGTTATGGTCAGAAATGG
>CAHIKZ030005451.1:1092500-1132500 GCA_903632075.3 Acanthosepion pharaonis
GGTGCACTACTCCAGTTTTCTTTATGCTAAGTGTAAGACCAAATGCTTTACATGCAGCAGAGAAAGGATTTATTAGATGTTGGGCAGCATCATCAGCAAACAACAAATCATGAATACTTTGCGTACTACGGTGGGTCTTGGTTTTGAAGTGCTGATGATTGAAGAGACCACCAGTTGTTTGAAACTGAAACTTGACGCCGCTCTCTGTGTCTGCAAATGCATATTTCAGCATCATCGAAAAGAAAAGGGCAAAAAGGACAGGGGCCATGATACAATCTTTCTTGGTGCCATTTGTGACATCAAAGGATTCTGACATCATACAATCACACACACACACACACATATATCTATATATATATGTGTGTGTGTGTGTGTGTGTGCGTGTGTGTATAATTATACCGATAGATACAGAGATAGTGATTGAAAAAATTAAGTATTAAAGGAATCCGTCTCTTTCTCGCTCTCCTCTCTCTCTCTCTCTCTCTCTCTCTCTCTTTTCTCTTAATTTTAATTATATATATATATATATATATATATATATATATATATACCTAAATATAGGATTGGTGTATACAGAATAAATTCCAATAACCAAAACAATTACTATTCTTATAAGAGTGCTCAATACAGAGTATAGCAAATATAATTATTTATTCGAAAATTATAACATAAATTATGTTATAAAATCACTACAAAAAAGCCATTTTGTTTCAACACCTCTGGTGTCTTATCAAGTGATGATGTTGAATTTAAAAGGCTCAAATCAATTAACCACCCTTTGCAAGGGGAAACGCTGTTACATATATATATATATATATATATATATATATATATATATATAGTTTTTTTTAATAAAATAGTGCTCGATGTAATACAACAGAGCTATTAAGTATATATTAATAAATATATATATTGTCCCTCACCGATAACACGACGATCTATCACACTCTTCATTTCCTTTCTATCTATCTATCTACCCTCTCTCTCTCTCTCTCTCTCTCTCTCTCTCTCTCTCTCTCTATATATATATATATATATATATATATATATATATATATATATATATATGCGTGTGTATGTGTGTGTGTGTGTCATTCTTCAGGTGCTGAGTATAAATTAGCAATTCGCATCACGCTGTATTATCTGTTGATATTTCTTTTGAGACGTCTCTTAGACAGAAACCTTCTATTCACAAGACTTATTTCTGTTACCAGCAAACTGCTTGGGATCCATTTTGTAGCTTTGGGAAATGATATTCTTAACCTTTCTATTGAGAATTGTGCCACGAAGGTTTCTTCTTCACCGATGCTCTTGTATATTCTTGGAAATATTAAATGAAACCACGATCTTCTCTTGGGTTCGCACCTGCCAGCTAAGTTACTATAGCCCAAAGGAATCATTTTTTGCGGGCGTACCTGCGTGAGAGTTCCGATCATAACATACGGCTCTTTGTGTCTGCTCTTAATAACTGTAAACATGGCCTCAAAGAGGCTAAGTCTTTATTTGTTGATAAAATGAGGCACCGTATAGCCACTAACAAGTTTCTTTCTCGTGTCAACTGTCGGCTTACTAATAGTGGGTTCAATAAGTCCAATTATCTCCCCACACACACTTCTTTTCATTCAATTTGAGGTGTTAACATTTTTGCTCGTAAATTCTCTTCTAATTCTACTCATGACTCACCTGGAGAATCTTTACCTGACATTTCCCTTAGAAGTGTGTCGCTTTTGGGTGATATAACTCTGTCAATGATTTCTGCTATCATCTTGTTATATAGGAATAAAGTGCCGCTGCCGACACTTGAGTTTGAACATAGATCGCCAGTGACCAAACCATCATTTCCCATTATTGAATTAAGTAGACCACGTGACCATAGAGGAAATACATTTATGGGAGGTAGCCTGTGTCTAATTGATCGCTATTTCTATTCTATCCTCTATTAGTATTCGGCTCGTTATTTCTATTCTATCCTCTATTACTATACGGATCACCATTTCGGCTCTATCCTCTATTGTATACGTACCGCTATTCTCTATTCTATTCACCATACTATTCCTTTCTTCGGATCACTATACGGATCACTGTTCGAGCGAGTGTTATCGAGCAAATACTGTAAGTGCGAGTCGTATTTGAAGGCGTCTGATACCAGCGTTGTTCAACGGCGTTACTATAGTTGTATCGTCGATAACAAGATCTCTCCTACAACGAGCATTACGAAAGTGACAGCGAGCATACGTTGACACCCCAAAAGTAGCAACGAGCAATCGTTGACTTCCCAAAAGTAGCAACGAGTAACCGTTGACATCCCAAAAGTAGCAACGAGCAATCGTTGACATCTCAAAAGTAGCAACGAGCAATCGTTGACATCTCAAAAGTAGCAACAAGCAATCGTTGATATTCCAAAAGTAGCAACGAGTAACCGTTGACATCCCAAAAGTAGCAACGAGCAATCGTTGACATCTCAAAAGTAGCAACGAGCAATCGTTGACATCCCAAAAGTAGCAACGAGTAATCGTTGACATCCCAAAAGTAGCAACGAGTAACCGTTGACATCCCAAAAGTGGCAACGAGTAATCGTTGACATCTCAAAATTGGCAACGAATAACCGTTGACATTCCAAAAGTGACAACAAGTATTTGTTGACATCACAAAACATCTCTAAACTGGATACCCACAAACCATGTGGACTTGATGGTGACCCCGGAATAGCCCCTAAGAAATGTGCCCTAGAAATGATTTTTATTTTCTCTAAACTTTACAGTAAATGCCTTCCTCTTTCATGTTGGAAATCATTTTCTGTAGTTCGTCTTTAAGAACTAAAGCGATCCGATTGATCGTTCTAACTATTGTCCTTATTCTACTATATCCTCGCAAAGTGCTAAAAGTTCTAATCAACTCTGAATTGGTTAAACATCTGACATCGCAGCGTCTTCTTTCGGATAAGCAATATGGCTTTCGCTACTCAAGGTCAACTTCTGCCGTATTAGGCTTTAGATAAGAATGGTGAAGCTCGGCTTTAACTTTAGATATCTTGAAGGCATTTGACAGTGTCTGACATACTGGTCTTCTTCTCAAGTTCAAAGATTATGGTATTCCTGGATGAATTTTGTAACTGATTCAGTCTTTTGTATCAAATTGCAAAATGAAGGTTCTCTTGAACGGCCACTCTTCTAGATCTTTTTTTTACATTAATGCAGGTGTTCATAATTTTCATCAATCTGATGTCAACAATTCTTAATTCGGTATCTATGCTGATAACACAAATATTTCCTCCTGTTATATTAGCAAGTCTGCTCGGTTCAATACGGTTAATTCATAAGAAAATTCAATAGAAGAACCAAGAAATTTTCACTGGTATTTCAATACAGTTCAATACGCTTTTTGACTTCCATCGGTATGGCTGATGCTAACCTCCAGGAGAGTGACACATTGAGCCTTCTTGGGTTAATGTTTTCCTCTGACATGAAGTGGAAAGATTATATTGAATCAATTGCTAGGTCTGTTGATAGGTTAACGGTGTCGTACTAGATCATTTTTTCTCGACAGAATCATACACATTTATATGGCTACCATTCGTCCTTGCTTTGAATATTGCTGTCAAATCTGGTCTGGTGCTTCTGCTAAGTATTTAGAGATAAAATTTCAAAGAAGAATATGTAATATTATTGGTCCTGGCCGGGCATCTCGGCTTTAGTCATTTTTCTACCATCGCAATGTAGATTTTTTTTGTGAACTTTCTATAAAAACTTTTTTATGGCAATATTTCTAATGAACTTTCCTCTACGTTACTTAAACTTTATGAATTTAAGCGCAGTATTTGATAAGTGGAATGGTCTCGCCAGATTACAGTTTAAATGGATAGATATAACCGTACGTTTTGTGCCAATGTTTTCTTCTTAAACACTTACGTCTTGTGGAATATTCTTTCAGATTCCAAAAATTTAAAAGCAGTACCAATTGTTATCTTCTTGTTAATGTCTGTTCTCAATTATGCTTTTTCCATCATATTCTTTCACATTCAACAATCCCTTGCGTCTTGGTGGCTTTATTGCATTGCTTGGGGTGAAATGACTAAAAAAAAAAAAAAAAATAATGCTCTTTAAAAAGGCATTTGAGGTTTTCCGCATTATAATGACCTGCATGGCCGAGGTTTAAATGCACACCTGTCTAAAACGTAATTTCTGTGATAAAAGTTAATAGACGTTCGATCATTCTTGTGAGATGTATTTTCTTTAAGAAAATGTTCTAAGATCTAAAGCATTTGATGTTAATTCCATTGTTTAAAAAAACAGGATACCAATAAAAACTTGTGTAGTCACTAAAATAAAACCCGCGCGTATATATAATTTCTGTTTTTATTTATTTATTAAACATGATATTCATTTATTTCCATCAACCGGTCTGAATATTCGAGAAATCTTGTTAGAAAATACGCCGGTAGATAGAAACAATTAAATACACGGTCAAATAAATAAAAACAGAGCATCTAATAACACACACACACATACACACACACACACATATATATATATATATATATATATATATATATATATATATAATGATAAATCAACATAAACCTTAGAAATCCATCTCGGTTATAATTTATTTCATGAATATTTTTATATTCATCTCTTCAGACCGAAAGTCTTTTTTTACAAATGGAATCAGTCCATCCAGACAGATATATCGGTATTAAAAGGAGAAAGGAAAGAGAGAAAAAAGGCCACATTTCAATAATGAAAAAAAGAAGAAAGCAAAATTAAAATTTACAAATATAAAAAATTAAAGGAAGAAAGAGAGAGATGGGGAGAAAGGGCAGGGAGTGAGAGAGAGAGAAAGAAAGAAAAGAAAGTAATGCCGATGATTGCAGAGTCTCTATTTCCAACTAGAAGTGGATATCCCTATGCAAACTCTTTTTATTATTAATATTTTTTTGGGGGTGGGGAATCGTAGCTTTGTATACCACATTTTCCGAATTGCAAATACCTCCAACTGGGTAGTTGGCTCCGGTTCTAAAATTACAAGAGGGCTTATTTTCTGGTGTGTTACCGTCATAAAATGTTTTTGATATTTTGTTGTTATGTGAGTCAATGATGCTGTTAGTGCAGTAATAAATAATTTTTACTTTTTCTATCGAAAATCATTGTAGAGGGTTATTGTGATTAAAATGTTTGTCGATGAAATTTAGAAAAATATCTGCCAATATTTACATTAGACAGTTGACAGAATGATGGGTTAAACCATATTTTTTTTT
The DNA here is from genome assembly GCA_903632075.3 of Acanthosepion pharaonis. Classification (NCBI taxonomy): domain Eukaryota; kingdom Metazoa; phylum Mollusca; class Cephalopoda; order Sepiida; family Sepiidae; genus Acanthosepion; species Acanthosepion pharaonis. The sequence goes on from CAHIKZ030005451.1 coordinate 1,097,758, forward strand.
TCTTTTTACGCTTTTAGTTCTCTTAGTTTCATTGTTTTTCAAAGATTCCTGGTAAACAAATTTTTCTTTGAAATTACACTTATTAACGACTTCGTTATTTTATTCTCACTGAAGATTTTTTTAGACAATAATCTATTAATTATTGTGTTTAAAGTGTTACGGATTTGTCTAATTATTGAGTGACTGGAGTTGACATTAATATGAATAGGAGTTTGATTGTCTTTGTGAAATTGCTTAAATGTGTTCGTAGAAAGGTTAAAAGGGATATCTAAGAAATTAACTATTTTAAGGATTAAATGAGATTTCAGTTTTAAAATTAGGAATTGTTAAAGCCCTTATAATATTTTTCTGTATTCTAGAAGACAGAAAACCATTTATATCTTGGATGAAAATAAGTCCATCATCTCTGTAAAAACCTACTTATTGAAGATCAATAATTCTACTAAGAGTGTCTCATATATAGATACATAGTAATTCAGCAATTTCAGCGGAGTCATATGTGCCCATAGGAACTTCAAAGTTATCATTAAGACTTTTAACCTAAGTAGAATTGTTGTATATTAGTGAAGAATGTTTGGAAGCTAAGATATCTTCGATTTCATCATCAGTAACGTTAATATAGTTTTTAGCAAAATTTTAACTTTTTAATAATAGATTTTTTGAAATCGAGGTGTAGAAATCTATAATGTCAAATTGGATAAAAGTAGCCTTATTTCTAGTTTTAATATTCTGGAACCATTTTCGAAGAATATTTCCAAAGATTATTATAATAGGTTTCTTGTACAGTCTGTATTATGATTTTGAAATTAAGCGAAAGTCAGTTTTGGAAGGGTTAATTAATCGTGATTGTAAATTATTGTCAAAATTAGGTTTGTGGTCTTTAAAAAGTAAATATACATTCTTTATATGAGTTTACTCCATTCTATCTGCAATATCAAATTTATTAGCAAAATCAGCAGTACCTTTGTTAATTAGAGAAATAGTGTTATTCTTTTCATGCTTTTTATAAGTAACAGTGATTATATTAAGGAAGAGTTTGTGATAATTCAGTTTTGTAAATATTTCTAGATTTTTCGGGTATAATCCGCATTTTAGAAGTTTTGATGTTTTTATTATCTTTGTTTAATTTATATTGGAATCGGTTAGATGGTTTTCTAAAAGTAATTTTTTAATTAAGTTAAACTCATCAGCTTCGAAAGGATTTAGAATGTTATTATTAGGTGGAGTATTTTGATATTTTAGATTATATTTTTTTTCCTTTTGCAAATTAGATTTGGATTAAAGTCGATAAATCTAAAAATATTTACAAAATTGAACCCTCGAACAATCACAAACTCCTCAATAAAATCACTAATACTTATAAAAAAGACAACATTATTTCTTTAATTAATAATGATGCTGCTGATTTTGTTAATAAATTTGATATTGCAGACAAAATGGGAAAAACTCATATAAAGAATTTATATTTACTTTTTAAAGGACACAAGTCTAATTGGGACAATAATCTAAAATAACCATTAATTAATCCTTTCAAAACTGAATTAGGCTTAATTTTTTAAAAAAATCCTTTAATTTACTTGAAAGGATAATACGGAATGTACAAAGAACTTATTATAATAATCTTTGGAAACATTATGAGAAGAACTGGAAAAAAAATCTAAGGAAAACATTATTGTCCTGGCAACTTTGCATTTGAAAAACGATTCCCTTTAATTGACTTATGAAAGCCTAAAGTCACTGAAAAATTTATCCAGTTTTCAAGGGAAAAAATAAAAATACACCAAAGTATATAAAAAAAGCTGTAGAATTTCATAAAAAAGAACTTGTTACTTACATAACATCAAGTTGGTCTTTAATGAAAATTATTAAATAACCACGACATTTTACGCATGTGCGCATGCGCACAGGTACAGCCTCACGCCCAGACACACAAACACAAGCATAAACACACACATACACACACGAAGAAAAAATCAACCTCATACAAATAAAGAAAGCATAAATTATTTTTCTAACTTAATATAAAAATAAAGAAAATGAGAAAATTGGCAGACAAATGCTGATACCTCCTGACGAGTGGATCGAAAGATTACAAAAAGGTTCTTCTATATTTATAGATTTATCGGTTTTACTCCCTATCTTCTTGGAATTTCAGATGTGTTTATTATCTTTGTTTAATTTATATTGGAATTGTTTAGATGGTTTTCTAAAGATAATTTTTATTTAATAAAGATAAACTTATCAGCTTTGAAAGGATCTAGAAGTTGCATTATTAGGTAGAGTATTTTGAGATTTTAGATTATATTTTTCCATTTTGTAACTTAATGGGTCGGAGGCGGGTGTGTTAAGTAAAAATATGTTATCCAGTTTGATCGTTTTATAAGGTCAATTATTTTATTTGTGTGTGATAGAGTGAAAGAATTTAAGGAAGGGTAGGGAATGGGAGCATAGTCTGGTGTAGTTTGGTTTTGGTTTACGGCATATCAACACCTCAATGGGTTATTTAATGCCGACAAATTTTTTATTGCTGGTAATATTTTGTTTCATCAAAAATCTAATTCTGGTAAAATTTTTCCTTCAAAAATGTATTGCTAGTAATATTTATTTTTTAAAAACATTGTTGGTAATATTTTTTCAAAAATGTATTGCTGATAATAGTTTTTTTTTTCTTCAAAAATTTATTGCTGGTAATAATTTTTTACAAAGTATTTCTGGTATTAAAACCTATTTTCACACTTTCATAAACTTTTAATTCCAGTTTGGGGGTTAACTATTTGCCCATAGGTGGGACCGTAACAGGTGTTACCACCCTGGGTTAGAGTGGACTTGGGAACATCAGCAATTAAGAGTTGGTTCCACGCACCTCAAAACCTCCTATAATCAGAGACCTTTCTGCTAGACGTAGTTTATCGTCTTATCCAGGACGCAGTCTGGTTTAGGCTTATCCATCTGGTGGTAAAGACGTAGATAATTAAGATAATCCAAAAGGAATATTCGAACGAGAGATCAACTTATGGATATAAGTAGCAATATAAATTGTAATTGGTAGGGATAATTACAAAGACTTAATGGTTATTAATAATGAACAGGTCATTTTCGTTTAGGATCGATTTCATCACCATTCTTCTGTTAGGCTTGGAGAGCAATCATACATTCTTATTGCTTAAAGTAGAGTCCAATAGTGTTATAGTAACCTCGGAGAATTCCAGTAATATATCTTTAATCATTTCTAAGATAAAATGGTTCAAACCTTAATCTAAGAAATGGACAATTTTGCTTTTACACGATTTGGACAGTTTTGCTGTTACTAACAGTATATAACATACACACACACACACATATATATATATATATATATAATTAAGAAAGCGGAGACTAAACCAATAGTAATATTTTATTTGAGCTCTCTCTGGATCTATATCCCCATTGGAATTATCCATACGGTTTACCGAATAATTTTAGCATTTTATATATATATATATATATATATATATAAATGTGTATGTATGAAGACATTTTTTATGGTTATACGTTCTTTTTATAGATACAAATATTTAAGTAAATGCTCTATCTATAATAAACAGTATTAACAACATTTACCGGTCTAAATGCATGAGAAATTTTCATACAAAATATGCATCCTCCGACAGGAATCGAACCTGCATCCTATGCGGAACCGTCATATAGCCTGACGTGTTTTACCGATTTCGCCACAGAGGAGCGTTTCGGTTAGCAAGGTCGATTTTATTGTTTTTAAATCTTAATTCTCCATGATTTTCTCTCATACATTCATATTTGCTCGATGCATATCCAAATGTAAACAAATGACGTCACACATTATGAAAAGTCCGACAATTATTTTAAGACATTTTTTTTAATGTTTATACGTTCTTTTTATAGAAACGCTCCTCTGTGTCCAAAGAAAGAAAAGAGAAAAAGAATGGAAAAAAGAAAAGGAACATAGAAATGGAAAAGAAAAGTAAGAAAAATGCAAAAGAAAGAAAAAGCAATATGAAAAAGAAAAGAAAGAAAAGAAAAAGAAAGAAAAAATCAAAATAAGAATGAGTGTAACGAAGATGAGAAGGAAAAGAAAAGAAAAAAAAAAAAAGAAAAAACATGGAAATTAGAAAAAAAGAAAGAAACAAAGAAAAAAGAAAGAATCTAAAAAAAAAAAGGATGAAAATAAGGAATGAGTGTGAAAGTGAAAGAATGAAAAGAAGGAAGAAGTCTCAAGAGAGTTAAAAGCAAGAAGAAAAAAAAAAAAAAAGCATGAAAATTAAAAAAAAAAAAGAAAGAAAGAAAGAAAGAAAGAAAGAAAGAAAGAAAGAATGATTACGCAAGAAATAAAAAAGGATGAAGAATTTTGGTAAGACAAAACACCGTAGAAAGAAAGAAAGAATCGAAAAGAAGGGAAGGAGTGTAGCTTCGAGATGAGAATGGAAGAAGAAACAGAAAGTTAAAAACATGAAAAATAAAAAAAAAATAACAAGGAAATTACAAAGAAAGAAAGAATCTAGAATCGAAAAGAAAAGAATGAGTGTATCATTAAGACAAGAAAGGAAAAAGAAACAGTAAGCTAAATACAAGGAAAGTAAAAAACAACAAAGAAACAAAGAAAATTATAAAGAAAGAAAGAAAGAATCTAAAATCATAAAGTAAAGAATGGGTGTAGAGTGAAGATGGGAAAGGAAGAAGAATCAGTAAGTTAAAAGCAAGGGAAGGAAAAAAAAAAACAAGAAAATTACAAAGAAAGAAAGAAGGATGATTACGCAAGAAATGAAAAAGGATGAAGAATTTTGGTAAGAGAAAAAACCGTAGAAAGAAAGAAAGATAGAAAGAAAGAAAGAAAGAAAGAAAGAAAGAAAGAATCGAAAAGAAGGAAAGAAGTGTAGCCTCAAGATGAGAAAGCAAGAACAGACAGTAAGTTAAAAGCAAGGAAAGGAAAATCAACAAGGAAATTATAAAGAAAGAAAGAAAGAAAGAAAGAAAGAAAGAAAGAATTTAGCATCGAAAAGAAAAGAATGAGTATAGCCTGTCGATGAGAAAGGGAGTAGAAAGAGTAAGTTAAAACCAAGGAAAGTAATTACAAAAAAAAAACTAGGAAATTACAAAAAAAGAAAGAAAGAAAGATGACAAGAAAAAGATTGAAAAGACATCGGTAACCAGAGAAAACGCGAATGCAAAAATGGAGACGACAAAAGAATTTAAAAAGCACCCGATATTAAGAAAAAAAATGAAATCAAGAAACAGAATAAAAGAACGAAACAAAGAAAGAACGATAATGTGAGGAAAAAGAAAGATAAAAGAAAGAAAACACAATAAACTCTTTCTGTTTCCTTCTTGGTGTCTGTGATACTAAGCCGGCCACACACCATACATAGGTACAAGTCTATTAACATACAGATAATAATAATCTTATTAGAATTCTACTTGCCCCTCGCTTAGTTCCTTAGTTAACATGTATATACGTCACGTTCCGCCAATGCCTCATAAATAATGCACTATACCGTTTTGATCGCGTGGAAAGATGGACAAGACATATCAGAGACGCTACTTGGTTTCAGTGGGAAATGAAAGTAAGAAAGAAACAAACAAATGGCCGTTACGTCCGGTCAATACTTCATAATTAATGGACCATTCCGTTTTGATCGCGTAGAAAGACGAAAAATAAGAGATGACACTTGGTTTCAGTAAGCAAAATGAAAGAAAGAAGGGAATTTAAAAAAAGGCGATAACACTCGTGTTTTTCACGTCTGTTTCAGTGAAATGGTAAAAAAAAAAGTCAATTTCAAATATTTTCATTTTATCACCTTCATTCTTTAAATATTAACCAGCATTCATATTTATGATTGCAATTGCAATATTTTGTTATAAGTTGTTAAGCTCAAATGTTCGACAACGCGATAGGGAAATTTGTATGGATATTTTATTATTGAAGAACTTTCCATGAGTTTATTCCTTCATTAACATAAAGAACTGACATTCATCAGAAAATTCAATAGGAGAACCAGGAATTTTTCACGGTTATTTCTAATAATAATAATAATAATAAAAATACAAAAGACCTGAAATTGAAATAGAAAAAATGTGAAATTGAAAACAAGCCCATTATGTGGTATTTGCACTTGGAATTATAAAATAGAACAAAACAAAATTATCCCTGAAAGGCTTAAAAAGAAAATTGATTGAAGAACAAAAGGAGAAATGTACCATTATCCGGAGATAAAAAAAAAAAAAAATTTTAAACCTGCCTTAGGTCTTTAGAATTTGGTCTTCATAGCAGAAATCAATGATGATGATGAAAAATGACAGTGGAGCTGAACTTCACGGGAAGGAAAAAAAAGAAATTTGGTATGAACACATCCATTTTAGTTTAAGTATGTATCCAGATTTACCTACATAATTAAAAAGACAAAAGGACATATCGACCAAACAAAAAAGAATGATAGTGATAGATACAACTCTGTCAAAATTGGTTGTGCAGGGGGAACATCAACAATCCCCAAAAAAGTGTCAGGAAGTGCAGATTGCAGTAGTCAAGAAACATCTACAAAAAAATTGTGAAGGGCTTTATCTATGTAATCTTTTTTTTTTTTTTGAAAAGTATCATGACGCTATTTTTAAACAGGTGGAAAGAAAATAAGGATACACAATAAAATAATATCATTAGTCGATTGATTCAGAATTTTGAAAACCAATGGTAGAAGGATAATCAGGAAACAAAAATCGTTTGACCAGTTCACTAGTACGAAGGTAAAATCGAACAAAAAATACATTGAAAGTCCTCAAGAAAATTGTCTTATTACACAGCACACACACAAGGAGTGCCAGACTCAACTGATCTTAGTAAGTGTCTTGGTGCCTTGGAATTTGTTAGTAATAATAGCAGAACTAAGAAAGTCTGAAACCCTTTTGCAAGACTGAAGAATCTTAAAATCAGGGTAGGAAATTTAAAAAATTTGGTCTTCGTGAGTCAATAAGAAAAAAGAAGAAGAAAATCCTTTTTATTTAAAAAGAAAAAAAGGAATCGAAAGAAAGAAATTATACAACCCAGAATGAAAGAAAAAAAAAGAAAGAAATAAATAAATAAAAATTAGATAGACTCAACTGATCTTAGAACGTCTTGGAATCTGAAGAAAGGTCTTTCCTTTTCCTGCAAGACTGATCTTATTTGAGGAAGAAAGAAAAATTAAAAGAAAAGAGAAAGAAATTGGGACATTAAGAGAAAGAAAGAAAATAAAAGAGGGAAAAGAAAGAAAAGAAAATTAGAGAAAGTTTAAAGAAAAATGAAAAAAAAGAAGGAAAGTAAGAAAAATTATAAAAAAAAGAAGGAACGGTAAGAAAAAAAAGAAGAAAATTATAAGAAAAAGAAAAAAAAAAAAAAAAAAGAAAAGAAATTATAAAAAAGAAAAAAGAAATTATAAGAAAAAGAAAGAAATAAAAATAAGAAATTATAAGAAAAAAGAAAAAATGAAGGAAAAAATAGAAAGAAAAAAAGAAAAAAGAAGGAAATTATAAGAAAAGAAAAAATTAAAAGAAAAAAGAAAAAAAGAAGGAAATTATAAGAAAAAAAAAAGAAGGAAATTATAAGAAAAAGAAAAAAATTATAAGAAAAAGAAAGAAGGAAATTATAAGAAAAAGAAAGAAAGAAGAAATTATAAGAAAAGAAAAAAGGAAAAAATAAAAAAAAAAGAAAGAAAGAAATTAAAGAAAAAGAAAAAGGAAATTATAAAAAAGAAAAAGAAAAATTATAAGAAAAAGAAAAGAAGGAAATTATAAAAAAGAAAAAGAAGGAAAAGAAAAAAAGAAAAAGAGAAAAAGAAAGAAGGAAATTATAAGAAAAAGAAAGAAGGAAATTATAAGAAAAAGAAAAAGAAGGAAATTATAAGAAAAAGAAAGAAGGAAATTATAAGAAAAAAAAAAAGAAGGAAATTATAAGAAAAAGAAAGAAGGAAATTATGAGAAAAAAAAAGAAGGAAATTATAAGAAAAAGAAAAAGAAGGAAATTATAAGAAAAAGAAAAAGAAGGAAATTATAAGAAAAGAAAAAAGGAAAAAGAAAAGAAAATGGAAATTATAAGAAAAGAAAGAAGGAAAAAAAAAAGAAAAGGAAATTATAAGAAAAAGAAAGAAGGAAATTATAAGAAAAAGAAAAAGAAGGAAATTATAAGAAAAAAAAAAAGAAGGAAATTATAAGAAAAAGAAAAAGAAGGAAATTATAAGAAAAAGAAAGAAGGAAATTATAAGAAAAAGAAAAAGAAGGAAATTATAAGAAAAAGAAAAAGAAGGAAATTATAAGAAAAAGAAAAAGAAGGAAATTATAAGAAAAGAAGAAAAATTATAAGAAAAAAAAAAAGGAAAAAAAAAAAAAAAGAAGGAAATTATAAGAAAAAAAGAAAAGAAAAAAAAGAAAAAGAAATTAGGAAAAGAAGAAAAGAAAAAAGAAAAGAAAAAGAAGGAAAGAAAAAGAAAAGAAATAAAAAAAAAAAAAAGAAAAAAGAAGGAAATTATAAGAAAAAAGAAAAGAAGGAAATTATAAAAAAACAGAAGGAAATTATAAGAAAAAAGAAAGAAGGAAATTAAAGAAAAAAAAAAGAAGGAAATTATAAAAAAAAAAAGAAAATTATAAGAAAAAAAAAAAGAAGGAAACTTATAAGAAAAGAAATGATGAAATTATAAAAAAGAAAGAAAAAATATAAAAAAAGAAAGAAGCTAACAAAGAGATTAAAAAGAAAATAAATTATAAAGAAGAAATAAATAAAAAATTAATGAAAGAAAGAAAAACCAACAGAAAGAAAGCATGAAACCGTAAAAAAGAAAGAGAACAATAAAATATACAGAAGAAATAAAACGTCTTATGAACTGAGTTGGATCTTTTCTAATCGATCTCTTAAGCTCTAATTTGAAATGTTGGTCCCTTTTCCTGTTGTGATCTCCCGATTCAGTTTTTCTCTATATTGTCTCCTCTTTTATAAACTTATTAACCGTTCCTTTGATGATTCTTGAATGGAAGCCGGAATAGGAATAGTACTACCATTTTGAAGGCCTGAATGATCTTTTCCTTCTCACCATTGCTCAGTTGGTAAGACAGTGGGTCTGACAGAAAACAATTTTAATCTATTCTCTTTCTAGCTGAATAAGTCAAAGGGTTTTTAAGTGTTTCTTACGACAAACGGTGTCCAGATGGCTAAACATCTCATCTGAAAACCTGCAAAAAAGAAACTCAGTTTGTGTGATGACAACTATGTTGCTACACCATTTGGACATTTTTACTGTTAGACCCGGTATATATATATATATATATATATATATATATATATATTGGAAGTAAAGTTTGATGATCCGCAGTCCTGATTAGGGTTTGGAAGTAAAGTCTGATGATCCGCAGTCCTTTAAAAGGGCTGTAGTGAAATAATTTATTACATGGAACCTTAAAGTGGTCTGTTTTTATTTAAATTATTTGCTCTGAATTTACATTGAGCTCTCTGGATTTTATCCTCCTTAGGTTTTACTCATACGGATTACCTAGTTTTATATAAATATATATATATATATATGTAAGCAAATATATGGATATAGATCAGACAGTATGAAGAAAAATATATACGGAAAAAACAAACAAAAATCCTTATATACAATTATTATGTTTTAATGTTAAGATGTCAACGTCGGACGTTTTGGTCTAATAAACCATCTTCAGGACATATTCATGAATTATAACATTATCAATTCAACATGACAAAGACGATGTACATAAGAACAAGACTTATCCAAACAAATAACTGAAAGTGTTATAAGATCAGCGCTCTGTTTAAAACATGGTCACGTTGTTGTCACGTGGGCGATGCTGTGAAAACGTATTCCTAAAATTTGAGTATTTTGAATGAAAAATGAAAAGAATTTTATTTTGATCTAAAACTTATATGTACGCTTGTCGATCATTAATCTCGCTAGAAAAGGGGGAAATACTAAAGAAGCCAGGTCTAGTATTCACGGTGCGTGAGATGGATATTATGCCTGCTTCATAAATCCGCCTAAGATTTTTATTATGAAATATTTTTAAAATCTTCACGGAATCAAAATCGAAATTATGATCTGCTTCAGTTGTGTGTACAACAATATCATTGTTTAAATTTCGAGGCGAATATCTCGTTTATGTTTTAAACAGAGCGCTGATCTTATAAAACTTTCAGTTATCTGTTTGGATAAGTCTTGTTCTTATGTAACATCGTCTCTTTGTCATGTTGAATTGATAATGTTATAATTCATGAATATGTCCTGAATATGGTTTAGTAGACCGGGAAACGTCCGACGTTGACATATTAACATTAAAACAGCTTAATTGTATATAAGGATTTTTGTTTTGTTTTTTCCGTATATTTTTTCTTCATATATATATATATATATATATATATATATATATATATATATATATATATATCGATATGAAAAATATTATCTGTATATTTCTATAAATCAGAACAATTTTATGAAAATCAATGACAAAGTGAACAAAACTGTATCTTTATTGGCCAAAAATGTTTTATTGATGGAATTATTTGTGTAAAGAAGTGAAGTCAGAATTAAAAATGAAGAAGTGGGAAAAATTCGACGTAATTCGTTTCGTTTTCTGAAAAGAATTAATTTTACTCAATACTGTTCTTCATTATCTTTCTATTTCTGAGATGAGGTATTATGTACATTATTTACATTGTTCAGACTATCATCCTCATCTCTGTTGTCATATTTAACACATGGTTTCGGCCGTTGTACGTTCCGGCCTTCTTCAGGTGATTGGAATGTCGAACGGGACCGTTTTATTTCGCTCGCTGGGGAAGACGGTTTTAGTTCCACGTGCCATGTATAATAGATGTCAGTTATCAGAGGTTCCTATTAGAAATAAGTAGACAAAACCTCTCTAAATTATTTAATAAAACATTAATATATATATATATATATATATATATATATATATATATATATATATATATATAGATTTTTTATGTTTATACATTCTTTTTATAGATACAAATATTTAAGTAAATGCTCTGTTTATAATAAACAGTATTAAACAACATTTACCGGCCTGAATGTCTGAGAGATTTCCACAGAAAATATTGGTCCTCCGACAGGATTCAAACCTGTATCCTATACTGTTCATTATAAACAGAGCATTTACTTAAATATTTGTATCTATAAAAAGAATATATAAACATAAATATGTCTTAAAATAATTGTCGAACTTTGTCCATTTCATATGTGACGTCTTTGCTTACATTGACCGAACTCTCCTCTGTGGCCAAATCGGTTGAAGGCACGTCAAGCTAAATGACGGTTCCGTATAGGATACAGGTTCGAATCCTGTCGGAGGACGAATATTTTCTGTGAAAATCTCTCGGACATTCAGGCCAGTAAATATTGTTTATTATAAAGAGAACATTTACTTAAATATTTGTATCTATAAAAAGAAAGTATGAAAATATCTTAAAATAATTTTCGGACTTTATCCATTTCATTATTTTTATAATTTATTATATATATATATATATATATATATATATAAATTGATTTAAAATATATTTTTTTTTCGCTACACAGTTCAAACCATGTTTTCAAAAATAGAAGCTAAAAACCTTGAATTTAATTTTGCAATTAAATTAAAAGCATTAGTTCCATTTTATATATATATATATATATATATATATATATATATATATATATATATATATTGAATACTGTTTTTATTGATGGATTTATATGTATGTTTAGCTTTCATTTGAAGGATGCATTTAACATCTTTCAACATTTTCAACAGAATGCCTGTCCACATTCTCAATTTAAGAAAATTCTCGTGAAAATACATTTATTCTTTTTCATGAAAATAATAAACATAAACTACAAATTCTATATTAAAAAATTAAAATCAACTTTTAGTATAAATTAATTATAAATACTGTACAAATATTTTAAAATATTTACAGTAGATAGTTTAAAATATCCAGGTTTAAACTAATATTTTAAATAGTTTTTTTAAATATTTATCTCAAAACATTAGTTACCTCTCTTGACGATTGTTTACATCATAACATTTTAAAATCGCACAGTACACAAGTAAAAATTAAATGTTCAGATGAACACAACAATTTGTGTTAGAAATAAACAAGACCCTGATGATGATATTTTGCTAATGTCGAAAGTACTCAGAATAAAATGAATATGCATCAGCATGGTAATGTTATTCTTCCTTTAATAAGGCTACTAAGAAATTTGTCTGCAATTACGTGAGGATAAGTAGACAAAACTTCTGTGAATCATTTAATGAGACATTATATATATATATATATATATATATATATATATATATATATATATATATATATATGTGTGTGTGTGTGTGTGTGTGTGTGTGTGTGTGTATAGTAAAGGTAGTAAATCCTTTGGTATATAATCCTAGTAATGTAAAATATTAAAACTGATCAACAAAAAGAGCTCAATGTATTTATTATTACAGAGCAAATTAATTAGTACATAATAAAATCCAAAATCACCTCATATGGAGAATAGATCTATTTCAACCGACGAAAACTTCGTCAGTCTTATTCAACCCCGGTATATAGACTGAGTTCGTGTCGGAATTAGATATTTAACTGAGACAGCTGTCGAAAAACTAATACCGAATTTATCTATTTCAATGTTTTAGTCAGACGAAATGCACGAGGCAGTGGTCAGGGGGAGGGTGGAGATTTTATAAAATGAATCCCTGATATTAACCTTATGACATTAAATTGGGGTTGTATGAAGAATGAAGCGTTAATTTGAAACTAAGAGAGGGACAAAAAAGGGTGTTTTAATTTATATAGATAAGGTTAGATTTAAAAATATAAATTCCTACTTTAAAATACTCTTCCAAATAAGTTATTTAAAAATAAGATATATTTAAATAAATTAAAATAAGTTATATTTAGATAATTTATATTAAAATTTATTTTTTTTAAATTTATAATTAATATGAAAATAATAAGAAAGTATAAAAAATATTTTAAAATAAAAACATAAGATAAAATAAATTACACGTTTAAAAATAAGTTAAATCAAAACCAAGTTATATTTTAAAAGAAATATATAATTGTACTTCAAAAATACATAAAACTACAAAGTTATATTTAAAAAACCTAAAATATATAGATAAAGAGATGTAAGTGATAAAGGGAAAGAGAGTTCTTAGAACAGGGGTAATTAGAAGATATAATTAATATGGTGTAAAAATGGAAATATAGAAAGTAGAATTAGTTATACATTCGACACTTGAAGATTTGGAGAAATATAGTAGTTAAAGTAAAATCAATACAATGGAAATTTTAATTTGTTTTTATGTCGGTATTTTAAAACTAATTCATTCCATTTATTCAAAAGTTGGCTTTGATTATTGTATTTTCTTATTTTATTTTTTTCTTCTAAACATAATTTACACCTATCTCTAAGACTATTAGGAATATGTACGGATCCTATAATCTTCCAATCTATCTGTGGGTTCAAATCTTTTTTCCTTCAATTCCAAATTTTCTTTTGAAAAAGCTGTCTGATGTTTTAATTTAGGTTTGGTAAAAGAATGCCTATGGGTATAGAATCTCTATTTCCATTCCCTTGCGGAAATTCTAATGTAAGCATTATAATTTTTTTGTATTTTCTTTAGGGGACATGGTTGCTTGATATCTAACTCTAGTAGATCGGAATTTGCCCTCAACTGGACAAATTTCTTTATATCTACAGTTACAGGAGGGTTCAATACCAGGTTTGTTGTTTATCCCATAGAAATTACTTAAAAATAGTTATTATGTGAGTTGATAATTTTGTACATGTTATTGGTACACTAATATATATATATATATATATATATATATATATATATATATATATATATATATATATATATATATATTGGATGAAGGGGGATATAAATGTAAGCGACAGTATTATTTGTGCCCCAGGTGGAAACGCTATGTAGGAATTCTAAATTTTAAACTATAACATTTTCAGTTTCAAAATTTCTCTCGTCCGAGGTGTCCAGCCTCACAGATACACCGATCTCATCCAGTTGACTAAAGTTTGTATCGCTGTTTTTTGCTACATATCCAACATTCTGACAACAGATTTGTTAAGAAAGGTGAAATGTAAGACCATGAACGCAAATTTACCGTTGATGATTCGGAAATCAGTGCACATTTTATAACTTTTCGCATTACCAAATTAATTACACTCACTGACACTACTCACATAGTTTTGTCAAAAACCTCTCAAGAGCTTCTGCCTATATCTTTTAATCTTATATATGATATATATATATATATATATATATATATATATATATATATATATATATATATATATATATTACATGAATCATTCATACAATGGAAATGGAAGGATATTGTTTTTAAAGGCTTCGGAAATAAATCACAGAACTAGACAACCATGAGTTTGATTACGATCGATTAAAATGCGTCTCAGATATATATATATATATATATATATATATATATATATATATATATATATATATATATATATATATATATTTGTATGAATGATTCATGTAATATAAATTGAACTACACCACATATATGATTTAAAAAGAACTGATCCGACGTGCAACTTTCGGGGTGATAGCTGCGACATTGCTCTATTTATTGAACAATTTAGTTCATGTCACATCGACTGAAAAAACTACTACAACAAAAAGAATTCTCCAATTACCATATTAGTAAAAAAAAAAAAAAAAAACGCACTAAATTTAAATTTTCAAAAAAATTCAACTTTAGCGTTGCGACCGCACGCTCCAAAATTTCTTTCAGTTGACAATAACACATTTCTAAAAAAAAAAATCATATTTCGATTCACATCTAATCTTTCGTTTCCTGTTATTACCTGGATGGATTTTAAAAAAACAAAAACAAATCAATTTCCATGCCTGATGATGTCTGTATGAACAGATGAAAGTACTAACAAGAAAAAACCTTATACAAGTTGAATTTATTAAAAACAGGAATCATAACATTCATCTAGAGGTTCGTGGGTGTCATGGGTCCTTACCTTTAACTACAGAATGAACTCTTCCTAAAACTATGTATACTATGCTTCTCAAGAGAGAGGGTCGAATCGAGTCGAGTCGATAGTAGTTCACTCCAAACCAGACTGACAGTCATACTAACACCTTCCACATCTTGTATTATTATTTCGTGTAATATACCTTTGTTATTTTTACTCTTGTGTTCGTGTTGTTCTTCCTTGGTCCTAACCTGGACTATAACAGTGGTGTAATGTAATCTTAATAAATTTGTTTGCGAAGATGTATTCCCGCCATTTATATCATTAACTTCATTAATCTGTTTTTTGTATGAATGATTCATGTATATATATATATATATATATATATATATATAAGATTAAAAAATATAGGCAGAAGGTCTTGAGAGGTTTTTGACAGGAACTCATCCTATTTCTATTGCAATTGAGGTTAATGGTAACATTCAAGGTTAAAATAGTGCAATGCCTTGCCGGTTCCCTTTGCGCAGGGGATGCTGAAGTTACCCAGTACCTCCTCACAGAATTTCCCCCGCTCACTGGAAATAACGTTGAATTCTGAAGGACAGCACCTACGCACTGGTCTGGCGACTGTCCGTTGACTGCTTGGCATAGCTGAATTGGGGAGATGCGTCCCCTTTCACTGATCGGGTCGCGAAATACTTCTGACTATCCAGTTTAGCCGGCCGGTCGATGCTGTTGACCGGGGTGTGGCCGTCTCAGTTTCCATGTATCTTCTTGGAGCCATATTTTAGTACCATGAAAATATCCGAATAAAAACAAATAACTATATGATTTGAACGAAAATAGCGCAACAGACTCATAAGCATATTAGAGAGTTGATGTGAAACCCCCCTTTTTTTAGATTTAGAATTTTAAACTGACATAGGGATAAATCAGTAAATGTGGCAGGTATATATATATATATATATATATATATATATATATATATATATATATATATATATATATATATATTGTCATATTGGCAAACCTTTCACAAATTACGATCAATACTGTGGTGGAAATAGCTTAAGTTAGTTTCATGGAGCTTCCAAAAGGACGCGTCGACTTTACTTGATTTCAGAATGCCATAAATAATACTAACGTTGTTTAGCAAGTCAAATAAAATAGTAAGCCTGCTTAACCAATGAAAATCTAAAAGGGCAAAAAGGAAAACTCTAGAATTTCTTTTTTCTTAGTTTTTTCTTCATCCCTCTCTTTTTCTCTCTCTTTCTTTCTCTCTCTCACTCTCTCTCTCCTCTCTCTCTCTGTGTATATATATATATATATATATATAAGTACCAGAAAAAACTATATTTCTTCATATATATATATATATATATGAAGAGATATATTTTTAATCTCAAACTATATTATGGGATAAAGTGCTCAATATCAGAGATAGAGCGTATGTAAATATAAGTATAAAAGTGAACACTGAAGTCAACACTCAGAGGTGACAGCTTGTTTCATGCTGGACGCAAACGTCAGGGCGGCCTAACGATTGCGTGTAGCATGTAATTACTTGACTTCAATGTTCACTTTCATATATATATATATATATATATATATATAAAGAAAAAAAGGAAAACATTTCTTCGCCGACGCATTTATCAAGGCAAATATCTTCGTTCTGTGATGAAATTTAACAAGGCAAGATTTTTCAGACTAATTTAGTAGCAAGACAGTTTGGGCTCTATAGCGTTGTTTGACAACCAGTCTACCGCAGAAAGAACCGGTAGTCTACTGCGGGAATATCTTCTACTTTGTCAGTCATGAATCGAAAGAGACATGATCGCCCGAACGTGTATCACGTATGACACTTGACTGTCACTCGATCGGTAGCTAGATCTGATTTATCAAGGCAATTGTAATGATTTTGTTTTGCATCTCTATCCTACCATATTTGATCCGTATTTAATCCCAATTCAGACATACACACACACACACATACATACATATATATATATATATATATATATATATATATATATATATATATATATATATATATATATATAAAGAAAATGAGAAAACCTTTCTTAGCCGATGCCTTTCGTTCTGTGATCAATAAATTTATCAAGGCAAATATAATAAATTTTTTTTGCATCAAGTATGTATAAACAGAAGTAAAAATGTCGTTAGTTTTCCCACAAATTTGATTTTAAATTTAGAACGCTCATATATATATATATATATATATATATATATATATATATATATATATATATATATACTTTGGGACTAATCAGTAGCAAGACAGATTGGGCTCTATAACCTTGGTCGGCAACCAGTCTACCGCAGAAAGAACCGGCAGTCTACTGCGGGAATATCTTCTGCCTTGTCAGTCATAAATCGAAAGAGACATGATCACCCAAACGTTTATCACGTATGGCACTTGATTTTAACTCGATTGGTAGCTAAGTCTCATCATTTTACAGTTGAAATTCCTAGATGTAACCGTATGTTCTATGAGTTTGTGTAACTGTCTTCTGGCCGCTTGTTTCCTTTTCAATTTTGATCTTCCAAGTTTTACTTGAAATGTCAGTCATTCTCTTCTATATTACTAATTTCATTTTTTTTTTAAATTTATTGTTGTCTCTCCTTAATAATGTTCGTCCTGGGTATGACGATAAACTACATCCGGCAGCAAGGCCTCTGATCGAGAAGTTTTGAGGAACGTGGAACCACCTCTTAATTGCTGTTGTTCCCAGATCCGCCCTGACCCGGTAGCAGCTGTTAGGGTCCCAACTATGGGCAAATAGTTAACCTCCAAACTGGAATCAAAACGTTATGAAAGTTTAGAATTAGATTTTTATAGTAAAGGTGACGGTAGTACATTTTCATTGTAAAAAAAAAAAAATTCTAGTAACACGTTTTTGTAAGGAAAAAATATTGCCAACAATACATTTTTTAAGGAGAAATAAAAAAATTTACCAGCAATACATCTTTGAAAAAGAAATTACAAATGCTCCCAAGAAAATTACATTACGTTATTAAATGACTCATAAGGCGTTGATATGCCGCTAAACAAATAAAAATGCTTAATATATATATATATATATATATATATATATATATATATATATTACTTTTTCTCATATTCTTTCACAAGCAGTAACTCTTTGCTTTACTTAGTGTGAAAATAATTGTTTAAAAAATTGGCCTGGTCGACGCAACACTATCTACCTATTTGGTTTTGTTCCATGTAAAGCAAAGCAAGAGAATGTTCGTTGTCGTCGTCTTTAAGTGCATAGAATAATCTAAACGTTCATTTCCCATTCAAATACTTAAAATATCAGAGAAAATTGTTTGCGCCACCCATAAATATCTATATAAACTGACTGAGAATGGCTATAAAAGAGACAGAAGTTGAGTTCCTCTCGTCGCCAAAGAGTACAGGACGAAAAAAAACAAAAAAACAACAATGTGCTGATCGATTGTCCAATCAATATGGAAATGGATTTAGCGAAGCGCGTATTGATTTCATTGTTCGGCGGCCTCGCTTCTGCTTTGGCATCATCTTCACTCCTCCTGCCACACCCAGTCCAGCGTTCTTTACTGGCAGACACACTCCTGAATCGGTCTACAAATGTCGTTCTCTCAGATATGAAACAACAATTCTATGTCGGTCTCTCTCTCTCTCTCCAGTCAGACACCCTAATTATTAGGCAGGGTCAAGCCGTGTAGGCTTGGCACCGGTGTTTTGCTAGTTCTCTTTGAATAATTCATTCCCTTTGCGTTCCAGGGGATAGCATCGTCTTCTTCTTCTACGTGCCGTATCACATCAGGAAGTAGGCGATCATGCCTATCCACAGCATCCTATCCCTTGTAAGTCATAGAAATATTAGTTTTTTAAACTATCCCTCTTAATTCTTATCATCCATTACAGAAAACCCTTAGGTAGGTTACCCGCTGTTTCCTTCTGGCCCTCTTTTCATCGATATATCTTGTGAGTGCCAAATTTTCCAAGCCTTCTTTCCTTATTATGCGTCCTGTAAATTTCCACTCTCTGATTCTAAATATAAGGATTGTGTTTGTTTTCCTTAACACTTTCTCGTTGCTTACATGCTTCCACTGATGGTATTCTCAGCATCCTTCTGTAGAACCAAATCTCTTTTGCCTCTAGTCTCTTCTTCAACTGTGAGGACATCGTTCAGCATTCACTGCTATATAGGAGTACTGATAACAATATCGAAAAAAAAAAAGAATTTCCAGATTTTTTCAAAAATGAAGGGATCCTGTTTATGAGGTCTCAAGCGGGGTACTCTGAAGTGAAACTTGGTTCCATTCCCCTAGGTTGGCTTTATTCTTCGTTATAATCAAATAGATCGAGGGTTTTGGGGGGCACACTTCATAGATCATCTTATTGATTTTTTTGTCTTTTGCTTTTTCTTCCACTAGTTCCTTAATTCCAATCCAAGCTTCCAGGTCAAGCCCCCGAGACCCGCACTGTCTCAGCCCGCCTTCGAACGTTACCACCCGACCCAGACAAGAATAAAATGACTGATTTCCATTCGTTACTGACCGTTAGATCAGTTCACCTCTTCTGACAAGATTGTCCATTCATCATTTGCGGACGAGTGCTCTCCGCCAAGATCAAGTGAAACAGTTGTCTTTACTTATCCCCATGCACAACCACCGCCGCCGCCGCCACCACCACTACCGGTCTTTGAAAAATGAATGGCCCTTCTCTATCACCGGTGTCTCGGGGCTGGATCAATGCATCGCCTTACTTATTTATATTTTGAACTGCTTTCTAAAAGTTTTTATTTTTGTTTTTTGTACTACTTAAGTACACTGGTCCACACGTAAAAAAATAATTAGAGAAAACATTTTTATCAGGGATTTATTGCTTTGAGCATCAGCATTCTTTTGATCAAACCTCAAACCGCTTCATTTATCATAGTCGGAAAAATATTGATTTTCCTTTAGCGATTTAGAAGTTGGGACCAGTTCAAAATGTTGACACAGTGTAAAATTAGCGATTTAAAATTTGGGTCTTATTCATAAGATTCACACAGTGTAAAATTAACGATTTAGAACTCGGGTCGAATTCCTAATAGTGACACAGTGTAAAATTGACGATTTAGAAGTTTGGTCTTGTTCATAATATTCACACAGTGTAAAATTAAATTTATTGACACAGTGTAAAATTAAGGTTCGATTTAGAAGGATTTTGGGTTTTTGTTCATTTAATATTGACACAGTGTAAAATTACGATTTAGAAATTTGGGTTCTGTTCATAATATTACGTGTAAAATTAAATTTAAAAGTGTAAAAAAAATTATAATATTACGAAGTGTAAAATTAGGATTTAAATTGGGTTCTGTTCATAATATTGACATGTAAAATTAGCGATTTATTGGGTTCTGTTCATAATATTGGGTTCTGATTCACGTGGGTTTTCTGTTCATAATATTATTGACGACAGTGTAAAATTAGAGTATTTAAAAGTTGGTTTCTGTTCATAATATTGACGCAGGTGTAAAATTAAAAAGCGATTTAGAATGGTTCTGTTCATAATATTTTAACACAGTGTAAAATTAAATTTAAAAATTAGTTTCTTTCATAATATTGACGAGTGTAAGAATTTAGAAGTTGGGTCCGTTCATAATATTGACACAGTGTAAAATTAGCGATTTAGAAATTGGGTTCTGTTCATAATATTGACGCAGTGTAAAATTAGCGATTTAGAAATTGGGTTCTGTTCATAATATTGACGCAGTGTAAAATTAACGATTTAGAAGTTGGGTCCATTCATAAATAAAATTATTGGCGATTTTAAAGTTGGGTCCTGTTCATAATATTGACACAGTGTAAAATTAGCGATTCAAAAAGTTGGGTCCCGATCATAATATGGAGGATTTAGAAGTTGGGTCCTAACTAATATTGACACAGTGTAAAATTAACGATTTAGAAATTGGGTTCTGGACGCATGTGTAAAATTAAATTTAAAGTTGGTTTCTATTCATAATATTGTAAAATTAGCGATTTAGAAGTTGGGTCCTGTTCATAATATTGACACAGTGTAAAATTAGCGATTTAGAAATTGGGTTCTGTTCATAATATTGACGCAGTGTAAAATTAGCGATTTAGAAATTGGGTTCTGTTCATAATATTGACGCAGTGTAAAATTAACGATTTAGAAGTTGGGTCCTGTTCATAATATTGACACAGTGTAAAATTAGCGATTTAGAAGTTGGGTCCTGTTCATAATATTGACACAGTGTAAAATTAGCGATTTAAAGTTGGGTCCCGATCATAATATGGACGCAGTGTAAAATTAGCGATTTAGAAGTTGGGTCCTGTTCCTAATATTGACACAGTGTAAAATTAACGATTTATACGTTGGGTCCTGTTCATAATATTGACGCAGTGTAAAATTAGCGATTTAGAAGTTGGATCCTACTGTCACAATGTAAAATTGTTCCGTGATTTTTTAGAGAATTATCTAGAGGTATTTGTTCTGCGTACGAAAACCTTTGTTTTTGTTTTTTATTTTATTTTTTTCAAAAGGACTGCTTTTAAGAAATCTTTTTAAATTAAAGAGCTTTCAAGAAAATATTTAAATTAAAGAACACAAGCCTCTCCTGGAAGCTTGGATCGGAATTAAGGAACTACTGGAAGAATAAATCAATAAGATGATCTATGAAGTGTGGTCCAAAAACCCTCGATCCATTTAATTATAGTGATTTTCCAAGTGTAGCTTGGTGTGACACAAGGCCGAAAGTAAGGGGCGCAAGTGAGGATCGAACTCACTACTCAGTCGTAATTGTTCTAGCGAGACAAGCTTGTTAACCATTACATAACCCCGACGTACCCCGATCCATTTATTTATAACGAAGAATAAAGCCAACCAAAGAGAATGGCGCCATCCGTTTATTTAAGATAAACAATTATTATCCCTCAATGGTTGTGCACGTACATCAGACCACCCCCGTAAATATAGTTTTTAAAAAAATTAAAAATAATTAATTTAGAAAGTATCTGCCTATATTTCTGAGATGAGGTATTATGTACACTATTTACATTATTCGGACTATTGTTCTCATGTTTGTTGCCATATTTATCGCAACGTTTCGAACGTTGTACGCTCCGGCCTTCCTCAGTTGGTTGGAATGTCGAACTGAACCCTTTGTTTTGCTCGCTGGGGTAGACGGTTTCTAGTTCCACGTGCCATGTCTAATGGATGTCTGTTATCAGTTATCTCCTGTTAATTCCCCTCTCAAAGTTCTCCATCGCCTTAACCAGGTATTGAACTCACATCTCTTTGGATCCTGTCACTGGATCTAAACTAACGCCTTTATCCACTGTGCCTTGAAGAAGGCTGGAGCGTACAACGGCCGAAACATTGTGATAAATATGACAACAAATTTGAGAACAATAGTCCAAATAATGTAAATAATGTTAATTTAGAAACCTATAAAAAATATGCAGATATCAACAACGGAAGCAGTTTGAAACTTGACATTTGTCAATAACTGTTAGACATTTTCATGACGGTCGTCTTCGAGTATAGAATCCAGAGGTTGGCAGCGAATATTTCGGAGACAGTAGGAAAGCGTAGTGCAGGTTCGCAGTGGATATCGCAGCAAAGTAGCAGAGCATAGTTCTTCCGTCTGCCTCTGGTCAGGTTGGTAGGAAAACAAAGATGGCCGCCTTTATACACGACGGATACAGTGTTGTGCGGCTTCTGATTGGTCAACCTTCTATTGGTCGAATATAAAGGGAATTAAGTCATTTTGACTCGCTCACTAGTTATATCAATATATACACAAAAAACCGTAACAATAACAGACTAAACGAAGATAACCAGAATTGAACACCAATAAAATCGATAAGAAAAAAAAATTCGATCCTAACAAATGCTTCAGTTTGAAGAAGGTCTAATGAATGTGTTATGAACAATCAAGAGTGTTCTCCCCTTGTTTTGTTACTCTCCTCTTTGAGAGGGCTATTTCTGTTTACTGGGACTGTAAAAGGACACTATACGCGAACCTTGTATTCTCAGTTGAATAAAGCTTTCTTAAATCGTACACCTGCGTACTTTTGTCATAATGCTAATCTACTAATATTATTACCAGAAAAATTACTCCCTATTTTCGTTTGTTATAAATGGTACAGTCTATTTAAATATTCCACTTTTTCCTCTTTAAAATAAAACTCTTTAAAGGACCAACAACATAGCTTATCCCGTTAAAAACGGTTAAAAATTCTGAAACTAACCGAAGATTTTTTCAAAGAACAGTTATAGTTATATACTAATCCTATAATCTTATAGGTCATGGAACTGGAAAACTCCTTAAGAATTGATTGAATAACCATCCCTCTACTGAATCTACGTGTATTTATTCAATTTCCCAAATCTACGAAACATGCCATTACCCCTTTCCCTATATTTGCTCAAAATGTTTATGTTCCTATCTTTTATGAAGTGATATGTCGGTGGGGCTAAGGATACGACAATTTTACCCCTTCAGATAAATTCAACCAATACCAAAAGTTATCAAATTTCTGGGTGGATCGTGGCAGACACAATCATAAAACCGACTAATAATACTCTAAATAAAATCCCAAATATAGACACAAAATCCAAAGAAGAATCAACAATATTATAAGTCCTTAGTTAGCCTGTTATCTTCAATCAGCCGTTAAATATCTTTCCTTTGCATTTTCTACAAATACCTTCATGGTAATTGTTCGGATGGACTTTCCTCTATGGAACCAAGAATTTATGAATTTAAGTACAGTACTAGATTGGCGGCAAGGTCTCATCATTTTCCAGTTGAATTCGCTAAATGTAACCGTAAGTTCTATGCTAACAGTTTCTTCTATCTCACTTCTTGCTTGTGGAACTCTCTTCCGCCTTGCTTCCCTGTCAAGTTCGATCTTCAAACATTTAAATGCAATGTCAATGGTTATTTTCTGTCTTCTTAATTCTTATTCTTTTATTGTCCTCTCTCCTCAGTAGTAGCGTTTCACATATTCTCTAACAGTCAGTAACTCCTTGCATCTTAGTGGCTTTATTGCCTTTGATTTTCAAAAACTTTTAATACAATGTCAATGGTTATTTTCTGTCTTCTTAATGCTTATTCTTTTATTGTCTTCTCTCCTTAATAGTGTTATTTTTCTCATATTCTCTAGCACTCAGTAATCTTTGTGTCTCAGTGGCTTCATTGACTTGCTTGAGGTGAAGTGATTTAAAAAAACAATATTTATCATAGGCTCAAGTAAAACTGGCCACTGCTTATCTACAGAACCGATCATGAGACGATAAACTACATCCTAGGTAAGACGATAGACTACGTCCGCGTCCTGCGTAAGACGATAAATGACGTCCTACAGCAAGGCCTTTGATCAGAAGGTTTTGAGGAGCGTGGAACCACCTCTTAATTGATGGTGTTCCCAGGGTCAGGGTCCCAGCCATGGGCAAATATTTAACTCAAAACACTATGAAAGTATAAAAAAAAAATATAGTTTATAATACCCGCAATACCTTTTTTGGAAAATTATTACAAGATGTACATTTTCGAAGATAAAACATTCCCTGAAAGACATTATTACCAGCATTACGTTTTTTAAAAAGAAAAATATTACCAGCAATATATTTTTGGGGAAAAAAATATTGTCGGCATTAAATAACCCATTGAGATGTTGATATGCCGTAAAACAAACCAAAACAAACCAATCATGAACTCAACCAATGTTCACCTATAGTATAAACTCGACCAATGTCTGCTGATAGAGTTAAGTATAAGTTGGGCAACTCGAGGTGGTGTAATGGTTAACAAGCTTGTCTTGCTAGAACAATTACGAATGAGTAGTGAGTTCAATCCTCACTGGGTACCCCTTACTTTCGGCCTTGTGCCACATCCAAGCTACGCTTGGAAAATCCCTAGAGTTAAGTATAAGTTTGACCAACATTTACCTGTAGGCACAAGTATAAATCGGACCAATATACCTTTTCCTCACAATGTAATGGAAATTTTGTGTGGTTTTATTTATTACAAATCCATTCTATTTTAGACTATACTTCATGTGTGCAGTCACATGACACCCGTGATATACAACAGGTTGAAAACGTACAAAAATACTTTGTAAAAATGATTCCTGTGCTTAAAGATGGGCCTTAGCCCAATAGACTTAAAACCTTTGGCCTTTTCTCACTTGAAACTGAACGTCTTAAATTTGATTTGATACAGGTAATTAGAAGATTAAATTCAACAGATCAGTCATATTCCAAGAAATATTTAGAAAAAGCCAATATATTTTCATCAGGAAAAATCCATAAAAATTCAACAGCTGCTCTATCGTGTGGACATATAAAAATATTCTTTTTCACTGGTGGTAATGCATGAGTAGGGCACACCCACTCTTTTGGCGGGTCAAAACCAAAAGACTTTAGACGTCTTCAAAAAGAATATCAAAATACCGTAATTCCCCATGTATAATACGCATTTTTTCTTTAAAAAAAAAAGAAGAAGCAAAATCAGGGGCGCGTATTATGCACAGGTACAAAAAAATCTTTAAAAATAAAATAAGAATAATCATAAAACTAAACTAGAATAATATTATTCTGTTTATAACCATTTTTTATTAAGAGTAGGAAACGCTAGCTGTAATGAAACTGGAGAGGTACAATTTATTAGGTTTGATTACCAAACAAGGGTGAGTATTATGCATGAGTAGAAGTATTTTCCCACATTTTAAGCACAACATTAGGTGTGTGTATAATGGATGAAGGCGTATTATATATGGGGAATTATAGTATATTTTTTATTGGCAGATGATAACTGTACTTGCGTAAAATAGGCCTTTTTTCAATTGTTTTAAACCCTTTTCTAATTCAATGTTTCGAATATTCCAACATTTTGTTTCTTTTGTTTGTTTTTGGGGGGTTGGGGGGCATTGCTCTTTTTAACACCTTTTACTCTCTGTCTGCTTGCCTTTCTTAGCCTTATAGCTGATGCGTTAATAATTATACAGCAATAAATGAATATAATCCCGACCAATATTTATCTACAAACTCTAGTATAAATTCGACTAATGTATACCTGTCGAATCCAGCATATATCCCGATAATATAATATAGGAGTTAGTAACGATTGCTGCGAAACGTTTACTAAAATAAATGCCATAAAAAACAGAGGTACTGTAGGAAACTATATAAAAAGATAAAAAGAGACACTATAGTCAGATCAAATGGAATTACGAAAAGACAAGAAAGGGTTATATTATCAGCTAAATTGTGATCAGATATGGTTCGGGATCCGACAGAATGTGTGGATAAAGAAAACACAGGAAACTTTTATAAATCTAACACGTTTCAGTTTTTATTAAAGCTTCGTCAGGGAATGAGATATGGAGAAAAGGAAGTGTTATATACCGTACATATGAACACTAATGTTAACTTTTTGAGTAGGTTCACGTTTACTTATCATCTCTCAGTTGCGTCTCTGTCCTTGGACAGAGTGCGCTCAGGGACTTCTCTGTCAAATGACAGAAAGGCAACTGAGAAAATAATACTGAGAGGTGCCCAGCAGCGCCCTCCCATTGCACCAGAGGGAGGGGTCGGTTGCGGGGGCTGAGGGGAATTTTTTGTTCCTGTCCCCGGCGTACGCACTCCGGTCCTCGCCTAAAAATAAACCTTGTGTCACATCTCGTCCTAGTGTGTGTCGGGTGCGGACAGATTAAATACCGCATATGTCCCAATCCTCATAAATACGTTGGACACGAAAGTGGGATCAATATGCTGTCTTTTCAGACCTTATACCGACCGGTTCTTGCCACCTGAATATTCGTGCTACTAATTACGTTTATTTTGCGTAATAAACTTTTATTATTTTATAATTACGTTTCTGCTAAGTCTGTTTTTTATTTTACTTTTTCTTACTTTTCAATTTTGTACTGACTGATTTTTGAAAAGTATTTTGATTTTTTTCTTTTTCAATTTCTTACTCTCTCCATTTTTCTTTTTTTGCTTTCATTCTTTTATTATTAGTTTTTTGATTTTCTTTTATTTTAAAATTAAGATTTTATATTTTCCGTTTCTTTTTAATTTTCTGTAATCCCCCGCTAGAGTTTATGTGTTTTATTTGCGTATTTTTATTTTTCTTTGTTTCGTTATTACGTGTTATTTCATTCTTTGTTGTTCTTTGTTTTTCCTTTTTAAATATCCGTTAAGTCTTCTGTGATGTACTTGTTAAATCTGTTGTATACATATTTGTTTTAATTTTCTTGTATTTGTAATTTTTGTCTAATGTATCCGTTTTTTCCGTTTTGTTTTTCTTCGTTAACGGGCTGACTTGGTTTTTACGGTAGCCATATTTGATTTTATGATTTGTTAGTTTAGTATTAGTTTCGTAATTTCTTTGTTTTTCTAGTCTTATTACTGTATTATTTTATTGTTGCTTTTTGACTTTCTTCGTGTATTTTTTATTCCTTTTCCTACGTGTAACGGTTTTTGTGTATATTCCCTTTAAAGGAAATTTGTGATTGTTTTGTATACAGTGTAACCCGGATATAAGCGACCCGGATATAAGAGAAACCCGGATATAAGAGAGATTTTCTCTGGTCCCAAATTAGAGCCTGTGTTAATGTATATAAATTAGACCAAACTCGGATATAAGAGAAACCCGGATATAAGAGACTTTTTCTCCAGTCTCGACAACTCTCTTATATCCGGGTTACACTGTATTTAATTTTTGTCCGCCTTTTAAAAGTTCAACGTTTATTCTCGTCTGTATTTGGCGTGGTTTTCGATAGGGTAGACCATAGATTCCTAAAGGCTGTCCTTTCAGCGCCCGGTTTCGGGCCGTAGCTTCGCACCTGGATCCGACTTCTGTATGCGACTTCCCTTACGCTGGTAGAGGTGAATGAGGTACGATCGGAGCCTTTCGTATTGACTCACTCAATTCGTTAAGGTTGTCCGCTTTCCGCGTAATTTCTCTGCCTGGTGCTACCACCTCGGCCAGGTATTCAGCCTATGCTGATGACGTTTCGGTTCTTGTGTCAAGCAGAGCCGAGATTGATGAAGTCAGCAAAGAGATCAGTGGTTATGAGATGGTGACAGGGGCCAAGATCAACCGCGAAGGGAGTTTCTCTTCCCGGACCTTTCCTCTGGACGGATGGGCCGATCAAGATATTCGGCGTCTGGTCCGGTCCTGATATCCAGTTGGATATGAATTGGTCGGAAGTACAAGGGAAGGCCTAAATCACAGTTAATCTGTGGTCTCGGATGAATCTTTCCTTGAAGGGTAGAGCGGAAGTATGTGTATCACACATCTACCCGATTCTCCTTTACCGGTTCTCTGTACTTCCACTTCCGTATGCCTAGCATTGAGATTCGTCAATATATGCTTCGCATTGCCTTCCTAGTCCGAATGTGTCGCGAATCGGATGAGGAGGGTGCTTTCTGGATGGAAGACGCCCGTAAGACTTTCCCATCCCTAAGAAGTGCGCACTCGACCGAGGAGGAGGCCTACCGTTTACCTCGAGTCGAATGCTCATTCTACCGCGAATGTCGTCGTGCTCTGAAACGCCTCTTATAGGCGTCGGATGGCCTCTCGACGTTGTCTCATAGGGCATTATATCAAGTGTTAGGAGGTTCGTTCGTGATGAGCTGATTGACGAGCTCAGTCTTACGAAGCAGGAGTCTCGCTCAATATGGCTTTTGACACCCGGGTTGAAATGCCTCAATAACTAGTTGATGATTCGTGCGGCCGTCTGCGTCGCCAAAAGACTTTGTTCAGCGGGCTTGGAGAAATCGTCAAACTGCCGTCGGTGTATTGGGGAAATCCAGACCATTGCTCACGCCTTCTTTCATTGCAGGGTGGTAGCGCCGTTATGCAGGTTGCTGAAGGAATCATGTTCCACTGCAAAGAATGTTCTTTGTTTCTTGTAAATATATTATATTCATATTGTACATACTCATTGGGGATTTTTTTAAATTGTTGTTTTTATTCCCTTCCCACCATAGACAAAGAATTGTACATATGGGGACTATTTAGTTTTTTTTCATAGAGACAATTAGGTATTATGGTGGATGTAGTAAGAAAGGTTAGTAAGAGTCTGTTGTTTTGGTGTTAGGACTATTGTATGTTTGGGTCGGTGTTTGTGGCTAGCTAAGTTTAAAGTTAAGACAGATGAAAACCGTCCTTTTCCCTATTCCCTTTTTTAGGCCTTGTGCCACATTTTTTGTATTTTAACAAAAATATCGTAATATGGTGTCTAAGTAGTCCACGACTAGCAGTGGTTTACCTACTTCACGCCGCTGGCGAGTATTGTATTTTGTTGATGTTATAAAGATTACCATTTCATTTCCAACCTCGTTTTGGTTATTCCTCATTCAGTAACCCTTTCTAGGATACAACAGACAGACAGACAGACAGATAGATAGATAGATAGATAGATAGATAGATAGATAGATATAAAGAAAAAGTGGCAGAATGTTATATACCGTTACTGTGAACACTAATGGCTATGTCCCAATCCTCATAAATATGTTGGACACTATTGTACGTGGAGGGTAATATGGTGTCTAAGTAGTCCACCATGAGCAGTGGTTTACCTATTTCACGCCGCTGGCGAGTATTGCATTTTGTTGATGTACCATTTCATTTCCAACCTCCGTTTTGGTTATTCTTCATTCGCTAATATTTCTTTGTTTACAACAGAAAGAAACCGTGGTATTCTTTTGTGTGTGTGTGTGTGTGTGTGTGTGTGTTGTTTGATTTTCATTGGTTAAGCAGGTATCAGGTGCAATTTGACTTGTTAAGCATCGTGAGTATAAGTTATGGCGTTCTGAACTCTGAAGAAGAGAGTACGCCTCCTTTCGAAGCACAAAAATAGAGGTTTCCAAACGTAACTGAAAAAACGGAAATATTGCTTTATGTACGACGATTTTCTAATCGTAGCTTTGATGTGTGGCACAAGGCCAGAAGTAGGAAGCCCCCTAATGAGGATCAAACTCATTACACAGTCGTAATTGACGCATCGAGACAACGATCACTACATCGTGTCGAAGTGTCCATATTTATGTATGTAAGTGTACCATAATTCTAGTTTCACTATGTAGAATTCAGATGATTATGCATAATCGTAAGTGTTTGTGTGTGTGTGTGTCTGTGTGCGTGTCCCTGTGTGTGAGAGTGTCTATTTATGTTTGATGGTTGCCCGGATGTTCATGTGGGGACGTTTTTACATAAACCCAAGTTGTGGTAGATAAACATACATTAGATTCTTTAGGAATCAGCTGACCGATTTTCGTTTCTTTCGCGTTTGAGATCGATCGAGGAATCGTGCACACAGGACAAAAGGAAGCGGAGTGAATGTGGATAAGAAACACACAAATATCAATAATATATTTCTCATCCAAATTTTATCCCGCTTCATTTTTAGTCGGCAGAGCGACATTAATTTAATTCCCCTATCGATCTATGACGAGAGAGGTACGAAAACCAGTCAGTTGATTCTATAATTTCGTTTTTGTATTGCTGTTTGATGCGAATGTACTTTCCTATATTTTTTCTTTTCTAGTTTTCTCTTGCACAATTTTTTTAATACACCTGTTGATAGCATCGAATAAATTTTATACTTTAATAAGATCTTATCAAGAGAAGACAAATAAAAAAGTAAAACCACTTTCACAAATGGCTAAAAGAATAGATGAAAGCGCTATGATATGCAGGACAATTGAACATTTTTACAAACTTTATGTCCCCAAAACACTTATACAAACACAAGAAAAATTAAATAAAAAACTTAATCGCAGGTAGTACTATGTCAGTCGTATTTAATGAAACAGATATAAAAGAGGGTTTACTAACCAAATACATAGCATCCTGGGTAAGACAATAAACTATATCCGCTTACTGGGTAAGACGAAGAACTACGTCCAACGGCAAGGCCTCTGAGTAGGAGGTTTTGAAGAGCAAGGAACCACCTCTTAATTGCTGGTGTTCGCAGATCAAGCCTGAACCGGGGTGATAGCACCTGTTAGGACCCCAACTATGGGAAAATAGGTAACCCCCTAACTGGCGTCAAAACAGTATGAAAGTGTAAAAATAGGTTTAAATATCAACAATAAATTTTTGAGGAAAAATTATTACCAGCATTACATTATTACCAGCAATACATTTTTGGAAAAAAAACAAAACAAATATTACCAGCAATACATTTTTGAAGAAAAAAATATTACCAGCAATACATTTTTGAAGAAAAAAATATTACCAGCAATACATTTTTGAAGAAAAAAATATTACCAGCAATACATTTTTGAAGAAAAAAATATTACCAGCAATACATTTTTGAAGAAAAAATATAACCAGCAATACATTTTTGAAGAAAAAACTATTACCAGCAATACATCTTTGAAGAAAAAAATATTACCAACAATACATTTTTTAATAAAAAATATTACTAACAATACATTTTTTGAAGGAAAAAATATTACCAGCAATACATTTTTTAAGGAAAAAATGTTACCAGCAATATACTTTTTAAGGAAAAAATGTTACCAGCAATATATTTTTGAAAAAAAATTTTACCAGCAATACATTTTGAAGAAAAAAATATTACCAGCAATACATTTTTGAAGAAAAAATATTACCAGCAATACATTTTTAAGAAAAAATATTAGCAGCAATACATTTTTGAAGAAAAAAAAATATTACCAGCAATACATTTTGAAGAAAAAAAATATTACCAGCAATACATTTTGAAGAAAAAAATATTACCAGCAATACATTTTTGAAGAAAAAATATTACCAGCAATACATTTTTGAAGAAAAAAATATTACCAGCAATACATTTTTGAAGAAAAAATATTACCAGCAATACATTTTTGAAGAAAAAAATATTACCAGCAATACATTTTTGAAGAAAAAAATATTACCAGCAATACATTTTTGAAGAAAAAAATATTACCAGTAATACATTTTTGGAAAAAATATTATCACCAATAAAAAAAAATCTTGTCGGCATTAAATAATCCATTGAGGTTGATATACCGTAAAGCAGAACAAACCAGACAAACCAAATTAAATAAGCAATTACATATATATGATAAAATGATATGATAAGTTTTAAGGTATGCTATATGTATGGATTAAAGTGTTCAATATCAGGGATAGATCATAAGTAAATATAAAAGTGGACATACAGAAGCAACAATCTGTTTTATGCAAAAAGGCAATCATTGACATGACGATCACATTTAGTATTCACTTTTATATATATATATATATATATATATATATATATATATATATATATATATATATATAAATAACGAAAATCTTGGTAATCCGTATGAAGGATGAAATCCTGAGAGCTCAATGTTAAGTCAGAGCGAATGATTTAATTTAAAGAAAAACCAGACCACTTTAAGGTTTCATTAGTTATAATTTATTTCACCAGAGAATTTTATTTTTCTCTGGATCTTCAGGCTTCACTTTCAAAGGTGAAAAGAAAAATGAATTTAAAATTTACACTTTTGAAGGGCAGTATTAAGCTTATATAAGTTGACATAGAAGGATGCTGAGGAATAGTGTGAGAGACATGGACGAGTTTAGAGAGGGAAGGTAGAATTTTAAAATTTATTTTTATTATAATACTTAATATTGAGGAGGAGGGGGTTATAGTGTGTGTGTCTGTGTTCAACACCGTGCCAATTTTGATTATGAAATAATCAATTAGGAATCCTCTTGCAAGACAGATATATATATATGGGGAAGTGGTTTGCTAAAATCCGTTTCTTACTCTTTCTGTCTGCTTTTGAGATGTGATAGGGGCGAAGCGTTTCTACAAAGACAACATTTGATTGGTGATTGCAGGAAGAAAAGAATTCATGCTTTTCCGAAGAATTTATGTCGATTCCGTTTTGCATGTTTGTCACCCTTATATTAAACCTGCTCTCACCCTGACCTACGGTGATGGCATACGCAATGGTGTACGCCTGGTTGTATGCGTATGCACGCAAGTTATTGAAAGAGAATTCTCCTGACAATATCGATTTTTGTTCTTTATATCGATTCAATCCTTGGTGAAGAATTAATGACAGTGCGGCTTTTATTTTCTGACATTTTCTATTGGTTTCCTATCGGCAATGAGAAGACGCATCATCATGAGGGAGGGTCACAGGTATTCCTTATCTCGTCAAGAACGGTAAACAACATAAAAGATGTCACGGGGAAGAGGATTGCTTTTATTTTTGCTGCTGCTGCTGTTATTGTTGCCATTCATTCTTTTTTCTTTCTTTCTTTCTTTAGATTTTATTCCCCCCTTTCACTCTCTCTCTCTCTCTCTCTCTCTCTCTCACTCACTCACACACACACACGCGCGCATGCGCACTTTCTCTTTAATTTTATATTTCTCTTTTTTTGTGATTTTTAGTTTCCCTATGTTCTTTCTTTCTTTCTTTCTTTCTTTTCTTCTTTCATTTTTTCTTACATTCTTTCTTTAGTACAAGTTATTTATGAAAAAGACACGTTTTCACCACTTTTCCCTTCTCTGACTCATTATTCAGTTTTCTTTTTTTCTTTCTTTCTGTCTTTCTTTCTTCTTCAACTTACTTTCTCCTTCTCTCCCAGCCTTTCTTTCTTTCTTTCTTTCTTTTTTTCTTTCTTTCTTTCTTTCTTTCTTTCTCAACTCGCTTTCTTCTCTTTAAACTCTCTATTTTTCTCTCTATTTTTTCTTTCTTCCTTTTTTCTTTCTTCCTTTTTTCAACTCGTTTTCCTTCTCTTTAAACTCTCTTTCAATTTTCATTCTTTCTTTCTTTCTGCTTAAACCCTCTTTCTATCTTTCTTTCTTTCATTTTCTTTTTTCTTCTTTCTTTCTTTTTCTCTTTTCTTCTTTCTTTCTTTCTTTCTTTCTCAACTCGCTTTCTTCTCTTTATACTCTATTTTTCTTTCTTCCTTTTTTCTTTCTTTCTTTTTTCAACTCGTTTTCCTTCTCTTTAAACTCTCTTTCAATTTTCATTCTTTCTTTCTTTCTATTTAAACTCTCTTTCTTTCTGTTTAAACCCTCTTTCTATCTTTCTTTATTTTTCTTTTTTCTTCTTTCTTTTTTCTTTTTCTTTTTCTTTCTTTCTTTCTTTCTTTCTCAACTCGCTTTCTTCTCTTTAAACTCTCTATTTTTCTTTCTTCCTTTTTTCTTTCTTTCTTTTTTCAAATCGTTTTCCTTCTTTTTAAACTCTCTTTCAATTTTCATTCTTTCTTTCTTTCTGTTTAAACACTCTTTCTTTCTGTTTAAACCCTCTTCCCATCTTTCTTTCTTTCTTTTTTCTTTTTCTTTTTCTTTCTTTCTTTCTTTCTTTCTTTCTTTGGTACAAGTTATTTATTAATGACACGAGCCTCGTTCTAAGATCTTGTCTCTGTTGCCCTACTCAGGAGCAGCAATAAATCCAGAGAAGGCAGAAAACAAACTCGCGTTTGTTTTCCTCTTTTATCAGGAATTTGCGTCGTATGTACGTGGCAGGTGGAGTAATGGATAACAGCTCACATTGAGGAATCGGAGAGCCGAGTTCGAATTCCAGTCGAATTGATTACATTCACTTACGTGATAATACCCTTGGGAAATGTATGAATCCTCCTCTTATATGGGTAAATAGCAGGACAGACTGTGTTGCCTTGGATGGCAACTGGTCTACCTCAGTAAG
>CAHIKZ030005451.1:1137500-1185000 GCA_903632075.3 Acanthosepion pharaonis
AATATCCAACTGCAGACCAACATACAGTATTCACTACTGGATTTATAGGAATGGGGGCATACCCATTATCGTCCGTAAGTATGCTACAGCAGTTTCGCCATTTTTTCTCTTTGGATAAATCCTTGAGATATTACGACAGTACGTCACCAATGATAAACACCGACTAACATCTGACGATATCTGTAATTCTTTTTTTTTTTTTTTTTTTTTTACAAAATGTTAACCCGATACAACGCCCAAGATCAACACAACGGTAGAATGTTTAATTGAAAAAAAGGGGATGAGGTAAATACAGATTATGCGGATATATAGGATAGACAGCGTTTGACCATAAACCAAATAGCGGTTCTCGGGACGAAGCTATCTGCATGATACACGAAAGGAATAAGGATGATTCGACTCTTTGGATGTGGCGTGCGGTGTCCTAGTTTTCAAAGCCTGAACTGGTGGAACTAAACAATAAAGTTCATCTAAATATTTGCCATACTGATAAAGTCTAGCGAGGTAGCATTTGTGGGAGAGAAGCTGATGGTCTGAAAATAATAAATCACCCACAAGGCCGCGTAAACGCTTTAGACCTCTGTCACGGCTGGACAGTAAGTATTTAACAGCTCCTGCCCATACATGACATCCTTACTCTATTTTTAGTTTCATTTGCTTTGATTGTAAAGATAAGGTGTTGTGGATTCCGGGAATGGAATCCTGCACAAATAAATAAACAACGCCAGTAATTGCGATAGAAAAACAAGTGTATTAAACATAAGAATACAGACTTGAAGTGAAGATTAGTAGTCCAGGAATGCGGGTTAGTAGAAAGTATATGTACAAGTCTCTGTAAGTAAAGCCGTAATCATCTCTCCCTCTCTCTGAACTCTCTCTCTGTCTCTCTCTCTCTCTCTCTCTGACTCTCTTTCTCTCTCTCTCTCTCTCTCTCTCTCTGAACTCTTGTATAACTCTCTGAGAACACCCTGTGTCTGTCTCCATATCTCTCAATCTGTCTCCACGTATCTCAACGGCAGGTATTCTCTCTGTCAGTATAAGTATACTTTGGATGAGTCCATCTTATGTAAAAAGGGGAGAGCCCCACAACATAAGGTGTTGAGGAGTTCTCCCCTTTTTACACAAATGGACTCACCCAGTATATACATATACTACGGCTACGTGAAGACACGGGAGCAAGACCGAAGAGTCTAGTCGAGTCCAGAGTGACAGAGTAAAAGGTTGTAGGTAACCGGAAGAGTGAGGGGTGAGGTAACATCGTTGTAGGAGTCTCAGTGAGCGAGAACGTAGACTCAGTAAAAAGTCATACAGCGATACTTCAATACCAAAGACTGTATATATATTTTGCTACTAACCCGTATTCCTGGAACTACTAACCTGCTTTACCAGTTTGTATTATTACGTTAATACATTATTTTCATATATTCATTCCTGGCGTTTGTTATATATTGGTACCGGATTTTAACCCGGAATCCACAACATAAGGTATGGCAAAAAAAGCCAGGTACTTGGAGTTTCATTCTCCTAGACTGATCGTCAACCAAGACTATAGGATCCTTCACTTGTTGGGCGTTACAGGGAACTTTTAGGGTTGTGTGGATGGATCGTATATATAAGTTTTGCTTACGGTCTGAGGTGAATGCCCCAATCAACACTTAAGACAGAGTCGCATTGAGGGCACACACGCTTGTCAAGACTCTAGAAAATACTTGATCTGCTCAACGAGGATGGTATTTTACTAAGGTGATTTTGCAAGTATTGAATGTCACAAACCAGTTTTCCCCTCACTGAGAGGAGTGATTAGTACACAACGAGTATCGTAATCCATTATAGTCGTAGGAGCACCACGCGTACTGCAGCCGTAATAACAGCAGTGTGTCTGTGGCAACATCACATGACGGAACTCAACCCTCGCCAGGTTGGTTTGAATTCATAGTTTATCGTCAACCAAGGCTATAGGATCCTTCTAGACTAATCATCAATCCAAGACTACAGAATCCTTCTCCTTGACTAATCGTCAACTAAGGCTATAGGATACTTATCTCTGAGTAATTGTCAATCCAAGGCTAGAAGATCCTTCTCCTGGAATAATCGTCAACCAAGGTTATGAAATTCTTCTTCAAGGCTAATCGTCAATCCCAGTCTAAAGGATCCTTCTCCTAGACTAATTGTCAATCAAAGATCATAAGATCCTTCTCCTCGACTATTTGTCAATCCAACATTATAGGATGCAGTCTATGCAGCTATTTAGGGAATAGATGGATTCATACCTTTCCCAAGGGTGTTAGTACATAAGTAAATGTAATGAACTCGACCGTACCCCCTTGATTAGTTACTAGGCTCTGATCAACTAGATTTTATGAGGAGCCCATCAACGTGTGATATCATCTGAATAGATATCCAAAATATGATATTTTCACAGAACTCTTTGCGAAAATGTTTTTTTTGTTTTTTTTTTCAAGTGAAAAGACCTCTGCGCAGAGACTTCTCTTGGCTTTATATATCGCCGGCCTTTTTGTTGTGGAGTATTTTCACAATGGAGGCTTGTATTTCTAATAAGTCGTCCTAAATTAGGTCCGACGTACAAAACGTTAGGAACTTGGAAAATAAAAGTCAATGGCGCAGCAATCTAGTTGTGATGGTTGGTACTTCAAATGTCCGAATCTCGACTGACGCGCTCAACACCATTCTGCCAGACTTGCCACTGCTACTCCTACTTATTATCTATGGGAGAGTCCATTATAATAGAATAGGTACCTAACACTTTGTATCCACGGGATTTGCTAGAAAGGTGGTAATGGTTACTACCGATCTACTTTCTAGCCTACAAGAGTTGTCTCAGACGAGTCGCCAGCTCAGGCGACACAGATTAGTCTCTTCTGTTATGTACCCATAATTTAGGGAACGCCTTTTCCGAGGGTATTAGCGTAAAGTGGATGTAAACAATCTATCAGAAACTTGAAACTGGTACGCCGATTCCGTTTTCTACCCAGCTAAACGTCGCGAATCTCTGAACGTTATAATGTTTTTTCTCTCTTTCTTTTACTAACTTCTCAAACAATTTGACGATGTCCTAGACTCGAAAGCTCTCTTCATAAATAACGTTTGTTTGTTCGTTTCTATTCCTGCTGTTCGTTTATTTTTGTCATTCGTGTCATTTGCTTTCTTCCCAGCGACCGAAATGTCACGGTGGCGAGAAGTAAACAGATTGGCCTCGATCTGAAAAACAAGCTCTCCAGTTATTAAGGTTCGAAAATAGTTTGCTTTTACGAAAGTGTTTTATGCCTTGAGGTCAATCTGTCGATCACTTATGGTTTAACGCCTTGTTCTGTCTATTAAAGACAGACAAAAACAAAAACAAAAAAAAACTGCGGTAGACACGCTTCTTTCCATAATAAGGGATGTTCTTTTTTTTTTATTAAAAAAAACAACAAACCTTCCTTCAAAAACATTAAAAAATCTATTGTTTATGGCGTGACTTTCCTTCTTAAGACAACCGAGAAAAATATGTCATTCGTGAACCAATGTAGCCAAGTCGAGGTAAGCCGACGCCAGAGAAATTTGGAAGAATTAAATAAATAAAACAAACAGTACGAAGTACTAGTGAAATCAGCTAGAATACGGAGAAGAAACTTGATGAGACAATTACTCTTGGGGTCCGATGGAAAACAGGAGATGAGAGGAAAGTAACTACTACTTAATGTCTAGCAGTGATAACTAAATTTTTGGTAGGGGCAGGTAAATACATGAAATAATAATAATAATAATAATAATAATAATAAACAACAATCAAAGCTAACTGCCCAGACATTGATATTAGAGACCGCAAACAAGAAAAAAGTGCTTAATTATTGATATGTCAGTCCCTGCAGACTGCTATGTATCTTTGAAGATCTTCAAAAAGCTATCAAAATACAATGACCTTGAAATCGAAATCTCAAATATGTGGTACATGGGAACATCAACAATCTCAGTTGTTTGTTGGAGCCCTCGGATTGATTGGAAAAGATTCCAGTAGACACATTGAAGGGATTCCTGGAAGTCCATGACTTAAAGTAATACAAAAAAATTGTTCTGACAAGTACAGCCCACACCTTACGAAGGGCTTTATCTATGTGGGTTTGGGGCTTTGTTTTTTTTTAGTTGGTCAATGGAAAATGTCATGATACCATTTCTAACCTTAGGTCTCTGGGCGGGACCGGGGAAGAAATGTGTACAAACCAGAAATCAAAAGAAATAATAATAATAATAATAATAATAATAATAATAATATACCAAGTATAAAGCTCTTGAACAGATGAAACAACGCTGGCAAGACAAACCTCGGCATGGCCAATATCCAGAACGAGGCTAATAAAGCCGATGTTGATAACGTTAACACTCATCGAGGCTACGAGCATCTGGATTAAAGGCTAAAACGGAAGGCTTTATTCTTGCAGCGCAAGACCAGAATCTTTTCAATAGAAACTTTCAGGCAAATATCATACATAATAGTGTGGATTCAAAATGCAGGTTCTGTGATAAATATCAGAAAACTATAGGCCATCAAATCTCAGGATGTCCTGTACTTGAGCCAAATGAATATAAAAATCGTCACGATAGGGTGGGGCAATATTTACAATAGACAATGTGCAAACACATTAGAAAAGTTGTTATCAAACACTGGTATGAACATCACGCGGCACCGTAAACAGAAATAGAAGACATCATAATTCTAGGGTATTGTACCATCTTTACAAACAGGAAGATTGAATCAAATAGGTCGGACATAATCGTAAAAAGCCTAAAAGAAAAAACTTGCCTACTAATTAATATGGCTTGCTCAGAGAACTGTAACATAGCAACGAAAGAATTAAAAAAAAAACTATCGAAGTATAAATATCTGGAAATCTAAATAGAAAAAAATGTGGAAATTGAAAACAGGAATAGTAAATGTCCTAGTAGGTACTCTTGGAATGATAACAAAAGGAATACAACAACACATTGAAAAAATCCCTGGAAATCCTAGCTTAAGAAAAATACAAAAATTTGTCCTGATAAATGCAGCCACACACTAAAATGTTTGTCCATGTAACGCTAATGATGTTATGGTAGTTAAAAAAAATAAATCATATAATGTAGCCATAAAAACACACCACGACCTGCCTTAAGTTTTCCCGCACTCTTGGTAGGTAGTGTGACGATAGCAGGAATCAAAATATAATGAAGGAGATAATAAAAATAACGTGTTAGCCCCAAATAGAGATTCTGTGATAAACATCCAGAAACAATTATCTATCTTGTATCAGCTTGCACGGTGTTAGCACCCACTGAATATAAAACTCGGTATTATACAATAGGACAATAAATTCAAAAGGAAATTTCCAGTGGGTGAAGAAGTGAAAATAAATCAGAATACCCCTAATATAAAGGTAAAGTACCTAAAAAGAAAGCAAATGCAATAAATTAAATGCAACGACGATGGCAAGATAAGCTTCTTCATGGACAATATTCAACCCGCACCAAACAAGCTAATGTAGACAAACCCCGTACCCAGTACTGCTTACGTGGTGCAGGATTAAAAGCAGAAACCGAAGGTTTTATTCTTGCCACATAGGACAAAAAAAAAACTGCGGTAGACACTCTTCTTTCCATAATAAGGGGTGTTCTCTTTTATTATTTAATCCTGCACTACTTACTAACTAGAAATTACAAAGCGCACATCCTGGAAAATTCTGTTAGGCCGAAATACAGATTCTGTTATTAATATCTAGAAAAAATTGACCATATTGTATCAGGTTGTACGGTATTGGAACCCACTGAATATAAAACTCGACATGACAGAGTGGGGCCAATATCTGCATTGGAAAATCTGCAACTTTTACGGAAAGGAAACTGCAAGAAATTGGAAGCAACACCACCCAAGCCCGGTTACAGACATAGAACATGAAACAAATTTAGGAGACTTTACATGTGGGTGCGTTGAAAAATATCAGTTGGGCCAGCAAATTCTTGTCTGAACAGCCGGTAGAGGAGTTTGTTCTAACAACAATATTAGCTCAAGGCACAGGAGGCTACCCCTTTTAAGCAGAACCTCCCATTCGGAAGGAAGACTTGGGATATTAACCGGAGACTGTGGCGCCCTCTAAAGGGAAAGTGTCAAGAGACGACAATTTTTCCATGGTCAGTCAGTCAGTTATGTGCCATGTGTGATACACGCTTAGCCGATCATGTATCTTTCGATATATGACCGACGAGGTAGATATTTTTCCCGCAGTAGGTTGCCATTTCTTTCTGCGCAAGACCAGTTGCCATCTAAGACTATAGAAATTGGGCTGTCCTGTTATCTACCCATAGGTGGTGGAAAAAGAGGATTCATACCTTTCCCAGGGGTATTAGCACGTAAGTGAACGTAATGGATTCGACTGGAATTCGAACTCGTCTCTCCGATTCCTCAATCCGAGCCGCTATCCATGACTCCTACGTTCCTTTAACTAACTCTCGGGCGAGTTAATTAGCCTTGGGGTACCCAACAAGTTCATTATGAGATGATATTAAGTTTACACAACCAATCTTTCTGTTTACACTGATTAGCTTGCATTGATTTAATAAAAAATAACCATCTGGGACTTTCAGAGACTAGCTCGAATGCGATCTGGACAAAACGGAGAACATGTTGCGGAAGGATGTTGCACATTCTTGATTTTTTAAAAGATGTTCTGCGATTACAAGCCCGGATGTAAGTTATTCTGTTTTCGAACCAATTACTGTAGGTGTAGTTGTTACTTTTCCTGACATATGTTTTAGATTATGTTCGTTTTTATCGCTGTAATAAAATAATATACAGTTAATTTCAATGAAACTCCACTGTGATTAAACGTTTTCCCCAAATAGAACAGGCGTTAACAAAATGGCTTACACCATCCTGTAAAACTAATGAATAATAAATTGACAATTTTTTAGGATGAATTTTCTGTTTATAGCCCGAAAATGAGTAGTCTATATTGGTGACTCAGTTTAATTCAGATTTTTTTTGTATCAATAATGAATAATGATAAACATGGGCGCTGGATTCACTTCTTTGTCAATATAGAGTAAACAAGCAGACGATATGTTGCAAACTAGGAAAATTTACTAAATGAGGAATAACCAAAATGGAGGTTGGAAATAAAATGGTAATCATTATAACATCAACAAAATACAATACTCGCCAGTGGCATGAAGTAGGTAAACCACTGCTAGTGGTGGACTACTTATACAGCATATTACCCCCCACTTACATTAATGTCCCAAGAGGATTGGGAAATACACATTAGTGTTCATAGGTACGGTATATAACACTAAGACATCTATCTATCTATCTATCTATCTATCTATCTATCTATCTATCTCTTGTAAACTACAATGTATTACTGAATGAGGAATAAACAAAACGCAAGTTGAAAATGAAATGGTAATCTTTATAATATCAACAAAAATACAATACTCGCCAGCGGCGTGAAGTAGGTAAACCACTGCTAGTGGTGGACTACTTATACAGCATATTACTCTCTCTTACAATAGTGCCCAACGTATTTATGAGGATTGGGACAAACCCATTAGTGTTCATTGGTACGGTATATAATACGATATTGGCTATCAAAAGCGCCTCTCGGCTTCAACATCAGTCAATA
Organism: Acanthosepion pharaonis; assembly: GCA_903632075.3. Taxonomy (NCBI): domain Eukaryota; kingdom Metazoa; phylum Mollusca; class Cephalopoda; order Sepiida; family Sepiidae; genus Acanthosepion; species Acanthosepion pharaonis. Next base: position 1,145,153 of record CAHIKZ030005451.1, read on the forward strand.
GAACCACATATGTGAAGAAATTGTGCACTCATTTTTTTTTCATAGTGACTGTTGACATCAAAATGCAGGCTATCATTCTGTTATACCTTACCAAATATGCATGAGCGGCCTCAATACTACCTTCTATATGTACACAAATTTGCCAAAGAATCAAAAACAAAATTTAAGTCAAGGGAAACTTCGGAGAAGCGTAAATGAAAGGTTTTATTTTATACAAAATTGAAAAAATGTTGCTTGCCTTCTGTTAGGTCTTGAAAAGATAAATCTATGATGAAAATCTGTTTTTTTTTTTATCACAATTCCAGCACATCATGTTGTAAAAGGCTGTGCCTTTTCCATGTGGCGTATTTTCACCCTACTAATTTCTATCGTCTTTCAAGTCTGATCTCACTTTGGAAAAAAGACAGAAGTCGTGTGGAGGCAAATTTGGAATGTGATGCGGGGGAAATTGGATCATGTTTTTCCCAAAATAAAACCTGCAAGAGGATAAGCAATGGATATATTAAAAATGCCTTATTTTTTTCGGAAATATCTCTGGGATCCTCTGATTTTCATCTAATTCTTGTACTGTCAATCTTCGATTTTTTTTTTGATCGTGACTGAATGCCTTTAAAAAATTAGTTCTTCAAGTCTTGGAAGTAGATTTTTATGGCAACGATGTTAGAATAACCGAAAACTTATACTGGAAGCAAACCTTTTGTAATCGGATGAAAAATGAATTAAGTATGTACACAAAAATAGAAAGGGGCATAAGACAAGGGTGTGTCTTCTCACCGGATTTATTCAACTTCTAAAGCGACAGTTCCTAAGGGAACTGGAGACTAGCAGAATTTATTATTTGACAGCAAAAATATCTATTTAAAATGCTCAGTCTATTTGGGAATGGAGTTTAAATAATCCAGAACTTGTACTAAGAACAAACCTATATATATATATATATATATATATATATATATATATATATATGTATACGGATAGAAAAAATTAGTGATTTAAATTCTTCAAAAATTCTGCTTTTAACTAAAATAGTCTCTAAAAATTATCTCGATGAATTTCTCAAGCTTTCATAAAATTAAATAAAAGAGAGAAAAACATACAAAATAAAAAAAAAATTTAACAAGATTTTGTAATAAAAAATTTAAAAAATAATTTCAGTCGTCTGTGAATAAGTCCGGAAAATTTCATTAAAATTCGAGAAATATTTGATTTTTGGAAGAAATGCCAAATTAATGTTTCTGTCACTGCAAAAAAGAGGCGAGAATTAGAAAATTCTAAAAGTTAGTACGACCGCTGACGTGAGAAAAACAAATTTTTTTAATCGAAATTTTGAATGTTCTAAAGAGAATACAAAAAAAAAATTTAATGAAATAAACAAAAATACTTTGATCCTTCTTCTTAATAATAACATAACGATTTTGGCGATAAAACTATGTTTTAATTACGTTTGGAGCGTGTTTTCATCACGGTATGCTGATATTTTACTGATCTCGTGGAGGGACCGAGTATTAAGAATCAAGAAGTTTTCGTTAGAAGCTAAGAAAAGAGTGCCGAACCTATATATATATATATATATATATATATGTGTGTGTGTGTGTGTGTGTACGGATAGAAAACGAATCTGGATCTATTATCGGTGGCCAAAATATTCATAATAAAAGATACAAATATTATGTTGATGACAGGATATCTACCAAGCGCCCACGTGGCTAGATGTTGCACAAGGCCGAATTTAATGTGGGGTATCCGAGCCTCTAGTCTCGGCCAAAAGTTCCCCTAGTCCCCATATAAAACGGGGTCGGGTAGCTGTTTCCGGAGACGAGACTCTGCCCTTCGACATTGACTCGTCTGGGGATACTCTCTTCCCAGAGGCAGAGAGTTTGACCAGCACAGCTGGAGACGAATCTCCAACTCTAGGTCAAATGTGGCACAAGGCCGAATTTAATGTGGGGTCCACGAGCCCGTAGGCTCGGCCAAAATTTCCCGTAGACTCCGTATAAAACGAGATCGGTAGATTTTTCCCGAGACGAAACTCTGATCCTCTCTGCCCGGGGGCTGAAATCTCTGAACATTGGAAAAGAAAATTGGAGGCAACAGAACTGCGGTTCTACAGAAGGATGCTGGAAATATCATGGACGGAAGGCGAAAGCAACGAAGAAATCATCCGGAAAGATGAGCATACACTCAGAATCAGAAAGAGTCAGCTGAAATTTCTTTGACCCATAAAGCGGAAGAAGGGCTCGGAGAATAAGACACTTACAGGACGAATAGAAGTCAAAAGGGACAGGGAAAGGCAGTAGGCCCCATGTTTAACGTGCATGTGTGAATGGATTGCGGAAATGGGATAGAAACCACGACAGGTGGGGAGATACGTTGCTGGAAACTGCAAAGTAAAGATGGTTATGTGGAACCACGATTGCCCATTTCATGAAGTGACACGGCATATAGAAGAAGTGTGTAATATACCTAATAGAATGTGGATCGCTTTCATTTAAGAGATGTTTAAAAAAAATCTATCTTGGCTTCATTTCTCTGATTCAGTAAATTTTTATTTTTCATAAACTTAGTAATATATAGTTTCTCATGTATGCACAAAGGACATCGGTCATTTAATGACCTACATATTCTAGCTTTTCTTATTAACTTCCATTTTACTGTAGATGTTTTATTTGATTCTTTTAGGTGCAAAAAGTACTTCGAGAGAGATGTTTGATTTTTATATTTATTTATCCTAAATGAAATTTGATGTTAGTTGAATCTTTTTTTGAACTCATGGCTAGTGCAACCTATATTTTGTAGAGGGCAATTATGAGGGTTTCTACAGTTACATAATTTTTGTTCATACTCATCAGTTTTTATTTTTATTTTTTCATTGTCTAATTTTTTTTTAGTTTTAAGTGTTTATTTAAGATATTAGCATTATGTTTCTTAATAATTTTTTCTAAGTTTTCCGTGCAGCTGTAACGTTATATTAGTGTATTTTTATTGAAAATAGTACTTAGTTTACTTTCACTGGGAAAATGCTTGACTATTGATCCGAGGAATTTTTGTTCTGTAAGTAATTCTAATACATTTACTTGTTTTAAAAAGAAATATAGTATATTAAAAATTAAAAGTGAAAATATTTGTTTAAATCGTAGTTAAATAAAACGTATTCTAACCTAAACACCCCCAAAAATCTTTAAGTATACAAATAGAAAAAAATGCCGTAAGAATTTTTGCTGTTAACAATAAAAGATTTTTTAAAAGTCCAGACGACATGCATTTAACGGATGTCAGAATTCGTTGAAAAATACATCCCTATCCCAACCTAAACAAAAACCCTTCTTCAAACGTAACTAATAACTGATACATCATAATACAGCGATAATGAACTTGCAACCCCCCCTTGTCTGGATGAATGGGTTTCTCTGTATCCTTGGAAACGTGAATTCTGAATTTTTGTTGTGCCTTTAAAACCCAGTAATTTTAAAAATAAGTTACTCCAAAATTCGCTTCAGGATGAAATGGAACTAATGTCTTTAATTTAATTACAAAATTAAATTCGAAGCTTTTAGCTTCCATTTTTGAAACCTGATTAGAAATGTGTAGCGCAAAAAAACACATTTTACATCAGTTAATTTATAATATTAATGCTCTGTAAATTTACATTAAGCACTATTTTGTAAAAAATAAAAATATCTATAAGAACCCCGGATTACATATCTTACTGTTTGTTTTATATATATATATATATATATATATATATATATATATTATAAATTAATTGATTTAAAATATGGTTTTTACCGCTACACAGTTCTAACCATGTTTCAAAAAATTTTGTAAAAATAAAAATATCTATAAGAACACTGGATTATATATCTTACTGTTCTTCTTTTTTATTTATATATATATATATATATATATATATATATATATATATATATATATATATATTTAAAAATTGTATGACAAAGTGTAAAAACGTTTACTTGCCACGTGTCTCTCGTCCTTCAGGAGTTCATGGGGCCCTGATAGTAAACTATTTCCACTTTGTAATACGATTTTCCCAATACTGTTCCTGATGTATAAAAAATATATCATCATCACACACACACACACACACACACACACACACACATATATATATATATATATATATATATATATATATATATATATATATATATATATATATTGCAGTGTAGATAGATAGATAGATAGATAGATAGATAGATAGATCTTATTTTAGTTCACATGGTCAAGTTGTAGCTGGACTTCTTCCTGGTGTGGCCAGAGAATGAAGGTGTCATCTAGGTATCAGGCATAGGGTTGACTTTAGTGATGTAGATTCTAATGCCATTTCCTCAAAGTATTCTATATAAAGGGTTGCCATTGCTGGTGATATTGGTGGGCCCATTGCCAAGCCCTCATTCTGTCGATATATGTTTGATCCCATTCAAAAGTGTGTTGTTTGCGTACAGAAAGTCAGCATCTCCATCAGGTTATCTATTGCTATACTGGCCCGTTCTCCCAGGGATGAGTCCGAGGCCCGTCTGTCGCTGACTACCGCGAGTGCCTCCTCCGTGGGTACTGAATAATTTAAATAATGTAAGCAACCATAATACCTCATCTCGGAGATATAGACAGATGTAAACACAGTTTTGCTCCCAATATCAGTGGATTTATCATAAGCCGCCCAGTTTTTGCAGTCACTGCACTGTACGGAACATTCACGTGGCATGCTGGCAGATTAAGATCTGCTGATTTCAAACTTTACTGGGGGATGACTATTTATTTTTGTATTATTAAAAAAAATGTGGCACAAGGCCGAAGAGATAGTGGCGAAAGGCTGGTCTTCATTAGCTATCCTAATCCTAGTTAATCGCAATCACGACCCAATCATTCCTTACAAGATACTCATTCACCACAGGAACTTATCCATCACCTCTCAATCTTGCATCTACCACAATACCACATATGCACAGGAGACCTACAAAAGACCCCATGATATAAAAATTTGGTAAATGTTCAATGTCTCATTTTTTTACTTCACTGGGGAATGACTGCAAAACACTCGCCCCTCTCCTTTTATAAGCAGAAGCACACAAATTCATGCTGGGATTTTTTCCTAGCTAATAAAATAGCTCCGTTTGCGGTTTCATCTGACTCACTCCCGATCTGTCTTGTCTCTAAGTCAGACTGCTTCGTTCGATTGTGCGAACATGTTTTTGTATGCCAACGCCTATTCTTACATAGTGAACTTTTTGCCTTATTACTGTTGCTTTGCCTTATTACTGTTCATTTGCCTGGTATATATTGTCCGCTTGCCTTATATTATGTTTTTGCTAATTGCAAGCCATGGCTACCAACTCTACAGGCAAACCAAACAATACCAGAAGACATCTGACATTCATCATAAAGCTGCTTCTTGATGGGTCTACTCTTTCTTTTTCCTCTATTCCTTCCTTCTTCCGGCTCTTTTTCGTTTTGCCTTCTTTCTGAGAGGGGAGCCAAGCTCTAACAGAAGACTGGACGAATAGTTTCCTGCTAATGACGTAAACTTCGTTATCAGTTATCTGGTTTGCATGCGCTGAGGTCCTTCATAACCTTTTACACACACACAAGCGCGCGCGCGCTCACATATACATACAAGCACACCAGATCACTGATAACTAATATTACGTTATTAACAGAAAACTATTCGTCCGATCTACCATCACCACCATTGTTATCATATTAAATTGTTTGAAATATGAAAAGTCAGACAGACAGACAGACATAGAGATAAAACGAGATAGTAAGTAAGAAAGAATTAGAAACGATTTCCCAAAGTTCGGTGCGAAACAGACGAGTGAATACCGATGTTGGTGGTATGGTTGGTATCTGCGGTGGAGGTTCCTGTTGGTGGGGTGAGAGGAGCTTTTGAATATAAAAGGAAGTCGTAGATAGACAAAGTGGGGTTCGGTAGATGAGGTTATTAACTTTCAAATTCGAACCAGTCGATCTGACACTAATGCACATACTAACACACTGAGTCTGTTTTGGCAAAGATCGATACATATGATTTGTTACATCTCTAGTCGGGCTCCGACTAGGAATCGATAATTATTGATCGAATCAGAAAAAAAAAAGATCACCAATTATAAACCAACACAGAAGCAAATATATCTCTGTCTGTCCGTCAGTCTATCTATTAAACTAACTTTTCATGATCTATGACTATCAGTGAATAATATAAACACAAGAACGCACACACACACACATACACAGGCATACACACAAACATTCATGTAAGAATATGATGTAGGAACAATATATATTAGACTAATGTCGGGTAATCGAAAGAAAAAACATTAAAAATTTCTTCTTTCAAAAACACTTCTTCATGTAAGCTTTTTAATAATGGGACCATATATATATATATATATATATATATATATATATATATATATATATATATATATATATATATATAATGCAAGACTCCCCAAATTGGATTGAGTTCTCTAGGTCAATGTCGTATTTATGAAAAATAAAAACGTAGAAATTCGCCTTTCTCTGGCGGGCGTCGATAGCCTAGGCAGTTAGAATCTTCGACTGATGCCAAGTCAGATTCGAGTTTCGGTCCCGGTTTGAAGTGAGCGGATGTCTAGCCACACTGAGGAGCTGTGATACAGCGAAATAGTCTGTTTTTGAATGACGATATTAGCTCCCGAAAAAATAATTAAATTGGTCGAGCACTGTGGAGAGAAAAGGAAAATCGCGAATTTGTGTATATATATATATATATATATATATATATATATATATATTATTCCAGAGTCGTTTTCCGACTTATTTAAGATGATCTTCTTCCAATCTAACCTTCTAACTTTCTGTCCTGGAGTGAGAAGTTGCCACACAGGTTTCACGTACGATTTCGTTTTCAAGTCTTTTTCACTGCTCTTTGGACTGTCATAGCTGAAACTCCTCTCTCACGTGCCAAATGTCTTATGGATTGAGTTGGATCTTTTCTAATTGATCTCTTTAGCTCTAAATTGAAATAATCCCTCTTCCTGTTGTGTCCTCCTAATCCTGTTTTTCTCTCCAGTGTCTCTCTTTTTAAACTTATTCGCCGTTCTCTTGATGGTTCTTGAATGGACTTTGAAGATGGAAGCCAGAGTATGAATGTTGGTACCATTACTGAAGGCCTGAAGGATCTTTTTCCTCTCACCATTGCTCAGTTGGGAAGATATAGTGGGGCTGAGAGAAAGCAATTTTAACCTCTTCTCTCTCTAGCTGAATAACTCAAAGGTCTTTTTCACTGATTCGTATGGCAAATGGTGTCAAGATGGATAAATATCTTATCTAAAAACCTGGAAAAAGACAGTTATTTCAGTGTTTTTTTTAGATATTAAACATTTTATGCTATAGTCAATTGTCCCATGCTGCTACACGATTGGCCCAATTTTGCTGTAACAATATAATCCATTTTTAATATTAGTCATAACTGTTAATTAGTGTATATCACTAATAACTACCTTGCTAACTATTTTCAAAATTAACGTCCACTTTGAGACAAAACCTTTTTTTGGATATTTGTTTTGTGAGTACTTCTTTTTCTATATATTTTTTTGGTAAAAGTAACAGCTGCCTATATTCCTGGGATTAAAAAAATACTATTTACGTTATTTAGGCAGTTGTATATTATATATATTCGACCTTGCCTACCGAACGCTCTTTTGTGGCCGAGACGGTAAGGCACGCCAGCGTAAATGACGGTTCCGTATAGGATGCAAGTTCGAATCCTGTCAAAGGACGAATATTTTCTATGAAAATTTCTCGGACATTCAGGCTGGTAAATGTTATTTAATACTGTTTATTATAAACAGAGCATTTACTTAAATACTTGTATCTATAAAAAAGAACGTTAAACATAAAAATGTCTTTAATAAATAAATTGTCGGACTTTGTCCATTTCTTAATATATATATATATATATATATATATATATATATATATAAATAAAAAGCTTTACCCAATCATTAAAGGGAAAACCCTTTATGAAGTCGTCAAAAAAGCAAATTGTAGTTCAGTGCAACGCATTTATATATGAAGCAGCCCGTTGAAAATAAATAAAAAACAAACAAATAAAATAAACAAAATTACCCAGACACTTAACAACATACGATGATGCCAAAATCTATCTTTCTCTGTAAATGAACAAACGATGCGCGTACAAGAAAGACATCATTCGCTTTGAAATAGACACTCCACCCTACCTCAGCTTGACCTCTCCCTGAAGGTGCCTGGTATGTGGATAAAAATTAACTCTTAGGCCTCTTATCAAAATGGTCGCCCAGCCGTTTCCATAGTAATGAATGAACATGCTTATAAGAATATGTAAATTTCAAAATTGGTTATTACTAAAATTTCGCTTGAGGATGAAACAGGGCTCATTACTTTAATTCAATTTCAATTTAATAATTATATTGATGGTTTCGGCTCTCGTTTTTGAAACATGGGAACTCTTATGTTATGAAGGAATCATATTTTTTAAAAAATAATTATAATCCACGCTCTATTTCTGTAGGGAGCACTGTTTTTTTTTAAAAAAAAATACTAAAGAACCCTGGACTATTTACCCAACGTGTTCTTTTCCTATTTTTCTACACACACACACACACACACACACACACATATATATATATATATATATATATATATATATATATATATATATATTGAATTGATATGTCCCGGAAAGGGATATGTTTGTTCGAATAGCAAAGTGGTTGTAACCGGGTGCAGGTAACCATAATTGACTGGTCCTCGTCGTAGTGGTAGGCAATAGGCGAAGACGATAGGCGTCCTCCTGTACCTCCACATCAGTCTGTATTTATGAGTGACACCAGCCAATCATATTACTGTGAGGGGGAACCCAGGTGTATGCATATTCAATACATATATATATATATATATATATATATATATATATATATATATAGAGTATACATATATATGTGTGTGTGTGTTAAGATGAAATCCATCAAGAAAAGTGCCGTAGGTTTTTTAAACCAGGTACTTTTGACATTTTCTAAGATCATCTTCAGGGATAAATTACAAAGCTAATCATATTGTAACTGCGATAAAATCTACAATGCTTTGTTTCAGAATTATCATATCAATGGAATTCAGATTGAGTTAAAAAAAACAAAAAAACAAACTAAGGCGTCTTGATGAATTTCGTCTCAACATCAAGATACTGATTAGACAATTGGAAAATGTCAGTATGAAAATAGGTATACACAATATGCCTATAATATATTATTTCAATGAAACATGTTTACATGAAGATATGCTGCCTATGTAAATATTTTCAGACAGAGTGTGTCTGTAGAGGAGAGAAAATAAATAAAAAAGAGACAAGAGGAAAAACTATTTTTAGTGGACAGGTTTCGTCCTCTTTTATCAAGGCAATGTACGATTTAGTTTGCTGCGCGTGTTTTTACACAAAGGCGAGCATGTCACTGGTTTATCAAGACTCTTAAATTTGGGAACTTTCATGGATGTTCCTCAGCTGATTGCAAGGTCAGTGAAAACATGTGGAGGACACAAAGGTTCATAATTCAAAGTCTGGCAAAAGGTAAAAGGAGCGATAAAACATTACAAAAATAAAACTCTTGAATATTAAGTATTTGGCGTTCGCGTGTTGCTAGCTAAACATTGAACAGTGTTATTCGTTTGGGGAGCAAACTGAGATCTTTACGCCTCTCAAAATATTGAAGACCTACTCTTTTGGGAGAATATTAATAAGCTGTACTTGCACTATTAAACTATTTTTGGTGTTTTTTCATGTCTGTTTATCAATCGAATTCGTTTTTAATTTTACGAATTGATTTTCTAACTTTGATTAAGACGATTTGATGTCTTAATTGTGCGTCAGATTTGTTCTCTCATTTAGTCCCTTAAAATGTATTTCGCTGTTCGTGTTAAAAGAATTCTTTTGAGATAATTAAATTCTGTCGTATCAAGCCATTCTTTAAGTATTTGATTAATAGAAACAGCATGGAAATTAGCAAGATAACTTTTAAAAGGTAATAAAGAAACAAAGCACCATAATACAAAATGACAAAAAAAAATAAAAAAAACTAACAACGATGTATCTAGTAATAAAATAAAATGTCCATTGGTGAGAAATTATCGAGTGAAAAATGTACTTTACCAAGCGAAAAGGACAAAAAAGGATAACGTAAAAGATTTACACCGGAGTAACAGAAAAAGAATTCAAAAATATACAATCTATCTATCTCTCTCTATATATATATATATATATATATATATATATATATATATATATATGCTATTATTTAAATATGAAAAATATAAATGTAACAATATGTTGTCAGAATGTATATGAGTATTAAAAATGAAATATAAAACAGAAATAGAATGGAGGAGAATAAAAGAAGCTAATTATAAGACAGGCAGAGATTGCAATCTATACATCGAGGAGAAACTATTAATTATACATTTTAGTAGCGGGAATAATTTGATAATCAAATCCAATAAAATTATTCAGAATTGTCGGCAAACTGAATCGTTTTTTCTTTTTTAAAAAAAATGTGGAAATAGAAAACTAATCGACATTGAAAAAAAACCTCTTTTTGAAAATCGTTAAGCGGGAAAATATATATATATATACATATATATATATATATATATATATATATATATATACAGAGATATATATAGACAGAGACAGACATACAGACAGACAGACAGAGATAGAGAAGTGAAAATATCTATTTTAAAGGTATGCTATATTTATGGGCAGTAAAAGTTCTCAATATCTGGTATAGAGCGTATGTCAATAAAAAGTGGATACTGGGGTCAGCACTGAGAATTGACAGTCTGTTTTTATTCTTGAGTGCTATCTTTGCATTCAAAAATGAAACAGACTGTTGCCTCTCGTTGCTGACCTCAGTGCCCACTATCTATCTATCTACACACACGCGCACACACACAAACAAATATATATATATATATATATATATATATATATATATATATATAGGAAGAAATATAGTCTACATTTATGGAATAAAGTGTTCAATATCAGAGATAGAGCGTGTGTAAATATAAAAGTGAACATAGACGTCGAAATTTAAAAACTTAGAGGCGATAATCTGTTTCATGCTAGACGCAATCGTCAGGCCACGACTGCTTTTATTTTTTTCGGCTATTTATATATACCGGTCAGTGGTGCATTGTGGGTAGTCTATTTTGGCGGCTATTTTCCCAGAAGTCGTTTATTTGTTTATTCATTTATTTGGGTTGAATTATTTTGCTTGTTTTTACTTATTTTTATTTTATATTTTTATTTTATTTTTATTTTCTTATCTTATTTTATATATTTTTACTTTAATTTTTATTTTCTTATGTTATATATTTATTTTTTTATTTCTATTTTCATCGGTGTTTTTATTAACGGCGTTGATTGTTGTAGTTTATTCTAACTATTATTTTGGCGGGAGCAGTTTTAATTAAAAATAAAAAATTAAAGTTAAGTGTTGACTTTATATATATATATATATATATATATATATAGAGAGAGAGAGAGAGAGAGAGAGATTTCTGTGCTCTTCGAAAACTGCCATTTCTTTATTAAGTTCAGCTGAGTCCCTTGTTCTATAATTGTGTTCTGATGGCAAATTGGCTTTGTTGGCAGCATTTGTCCAGGGACGGTCTTCGTAAACAACTATGGCCTTTTGTTTCCAGCCTAAAATAATTTTATAAACTTATTTCCCATTTGTATTTTATCTCATTTTCCACATATCAAATATATGTAGAATACTATGTATATATATATATATATATATATATATATATATATATATATATATGTGTGTGTGTGTGTGTGTGTGTGTGTGTGTGTGTGTGTGTGTGTGTGTATTACGAAAGAATTAGTAGATATATTTTTCATCCGACATTTTTATTGTTCCAAATGTTATTATAGTTGGTAAAGGGAAAATAACAGTGTTTATAGTATGAATAAAAGTGAGGCATCTATTTCAAATACGGGTATCCACTCTGAAAAGCTATATATATATATATATATATATATATATATATATATATATATATATATATATATATATGTATGTATATTGTGGACTCTCCTGTCATATTCGACGTATGAGTGTCAAGCAGCTCAGTTCCTAGGAACCGACAGCCCAGACACCAGCATATATGATTTGATTATAGTATTGAAGGCTTTGTACATAACCAACCACACTTTCTGAAGAGCCGAATACAAAGACCTCGTACACTACGTGCCATAAGGTCCCCAAATAACCATCCATGGTTTTTTTGAATTCAGAGTTGTCCTTCTCCTAGCCAGTTGCCATCCAAGGCTATAGAACCCAGTCTGTCCTGCTATTTACCCATAGGTGGAGAGAGAAGAATAGATTAATACCTTTTCCCAAGGGTATTAGCATGTAAGTGAATGTAATGGATTCGACTGGAGTATATATATATATATATATATATATATATATATATATATATATATATATATATATATATGCATGTTTCATTAAAACGACAGACAAGGTACTACGGTTAAGCTTTTTATTTAATTTTTCTTCTGTTCTGACAAGAGCTTCCTTTTCTGGACAAAGGGTGTGTAAGAATTCTCCAAATATTTTATATTTCCGAGCGCTTTCGGCTATACCTTTAGCCATTATCAAGGATGATTCGATTTTCAGTTTAATTGAGTCTGTGCGTTCTGTGTATGCCTTAGTGTGTGGTAGGGATGTTTTTAATTTCCGAATACGGTTAGCACATTGTGGCCTTGTTCGTAGTTAATATTCTTAAGTGTTGGGTTTTCTTTTTTTTATTAAAGCTTTCCTAAATACCATATAGACCAACATATAGACTATTCCTCCCCAAAGCAAGTAATAACGATAGCGAACACACAGCCAAAGTTCACAGCTCCATTAGAACCCATTTAAACACACACACACAAATTTAACCAACTCCATTAGGAACATACTAGTAGAAAACACAAATATATTAACTGCATCCACCTGCAAAAAAAGATTAAAAATAATGGAAGCTGACGACAATGATTGCCGCCACTTATGCTAGCGTGATTCATCGTTCATCCCTGTGCAAGACATCTACCCGCTGGATGTTCACTTCCGTTCCCGATTATTGATGGCCGATCTGATCGGTTTTCGCGCTTGTTTTTCCTGAGTGCGACAACCTCATCGTAGCACGTCAAGCCCCTAACTTTTGCGTTTAACTCCTTATTTTCAAAATTGCCATTACTTTCTTCTCATATATATATATATATATATATATATATATATATATATATATATATAAGTGAACATTGAAGTCAACACTCAGAGGCGACAGGTTGTTTCATGCTGGATGCAATCGTCAGTCCGCTTGCGTCCAGCATGAAACACATCTGTCGCCTCTGAGTGTTGACTTCAATGTTCACTTTATATTTATATTTACATACACTCTATATCTGATATTGAGCACTTTATCCCATAAATATAGCATACCGTTAAAAAAATTTCTTTATATATATATATATATATATATATATATATATATATATATATATATTGCTTTTCTCATTCATTATTCACTTTGTTTTTAGATCTTCCCCCTTCTACTGTACGTTGGCCTTTTGGCGTGTTTCTATTGAGTGAAAACCTGTCAATAGAAAAAGTGAAATTTACGGATGGCTGTCAGGACAGCTACAAGTCGGGTCATTACGTGCACTTGAATCCTTTCACCGTTCAGCCTTTGGCACGGTATTTTTTTTTTTTTTCAAATCTCGTTTCTAGTTCTCGCACCATACGATAGTTTTTTGGGTTTTTTTTATTCGTGTGTCTTATACCCTGATACATGTTATACGGTACAGTAACTCCTCACTTAACGACTGTGCAGGTAGCTAAGTGAGAATATGTTGCCGAATATTATTTCAGGCATACTCCGTGTCTAATGGGTTTGTGTCAACCAGGTTCAGATATAATGTTAACATTTGTAACTTTTCTGAATGAATATATATATAATACATGAAGGAAATATATATATATATATATATATATATATATATATATATATATATATATATATATATATATATTTATTTTTATACGTGATTTTTTATAGACACAAATATTTAAGTAAATGCTCTGTTTATAATAAACAGTATTAACAATATTTACTGACCTGAATGTCCGGGAAATGTTGGTAATACTTTTTACTATAAATATAGACTGGACATTGATATATATATATATATATATATATAATGACCACTAATATCATATATATATATTCATATATATATATATATATATATATATATATATATATATATATATATATAGAGAGAGAGAGAGAGAGAGAGAGAGAGAGAGAGTGAGCTTCAGTGAGAGACCTTTTTGATAGCTAGCTAGCCAGATAGATAGATAGATAAGTAAACGTTGAAAGAGAGATTTGAAAGTGGACGCGATGAAAGACATCGAAAAGAAGAATCAGATTTCGATAAAAGACTTTTTGCAACATGTTCTTGAAAATCGGAATAAAGACACAAAGTGCTTTGAAATAAGGTGTAATTGTTGGCAATGGAACGTTCTTTAACCTTACCAGTAAGCCTATGGGTAGGTCTTTTTTTCTTTTTTTTTTTTTTTAAAGATTTCATGGAACATGGTGCCTGATTTCTCTGTTATCATTTCTTCTGAAAAGTCTGTTGTGTTCTGTAAAACCCTTCACCGCAATAATCAAATCATCCTCGTCGACAGTCTACACACACACAGACACACACACACACACACACACACACACACACACATGTAGAAAGAGATACAGTCATAGACAGACAGATGGACAAACAGACAGAGAGAAAGAGAGATGATGGAGACAAACAATCATCACGCAGGCGTCTCCCAGGGGTCACCCTTCGGACCAACCCACTTTTTGATCTTCATAGATGATCTGCCTAAGAATATACTCGGATCATTTGTATATATCTATGCCAAAGATACGACGTTATACGGACGCCCCTCTAAAACTCCTGATTGACAACTGGTCTCTCTTCCGATTTTGCACAATCTAGCCAAAATGGCTGGTTCGATTCAATGTTTCGAAGACCAAGCTAGTGACATTCTATCATCGCCGATCTGATTCCGATATACCATCCCTCAGGATTAACCGATGTCCCCTCGGAAGGACTATTGGGTTTCTGACTTACATCTGACCACAAGTGGAATTTGTCCATACAATCCATTACTGAGGATGCAGGTAAAATGATCGGCTTACTGTACCGGTCCAGTAAGCACCTGACTCCGCCTACTATTCTCTATCTTTACAATAAATGAGACCAAAAATAGAATATTGTTGTCGTATTTGAGCGGAAGCTGTCCAGACCTTACTCTCCAACCTTGATAGAGTCCAGATGCGTCTTGTGGGTGACGAACTATTCTCCACCATCCAACCTCTCTCCAACAGACGGGGTGTGGCAAGCCTCTTACTCTTTCGTTACAGATAGAAACACAATGACAGACAGACAGAGATGTTGTCAAGACAAAGAAATTCTTGTTAGCCATCTTAGCAATGTTTTTTCATTTATTTATTCATTATTTTTTCACTTTTTGACTTTAGTGTTCAATTATGTGCCATGCGTGACACACGCTTAGGCGATCATGTATCTTTCGATATATGACTGATGAGGCAGATTTTTTTTCCTGCAGTAGGTTGCCATTTCTTTCTGCAGTAGCATACCAATATTGCGATTATGGTTGATTCATTATAAAAAAAAAAAACGCAAATACATTTTCCCTTGAAAAGATCCTGTCAAAGATTAAAAGTACTTCACAAAACTGTCTCCTACTTTCGCTGTTTTCAAAATGGCTGAACGCTTAAATGTTAAAAAGAACAACTCCCTTCAAACCAGTCATATTTTTTTCAAAGTTTTCAATTGTAAAGACTAATGGCAAAGCTTCACTAGTCTGGTTGATTATATATCTTACAGAACAAAAGTCACAGCTAGTATTAGCCCAGTTTATACTAGATTCAAAACAGTAAACATAGACAAGGGTTGTGCAAGAACCAACCTGGTAAACTTGTGGCCTGTTTATACTAGAGTTTATAAAAACTCGGGCTGTAGACATGGGCCCAGTTTATACTAGAGTAAAAATGGTCGACAATAGTTAGGTTTGCACTAGAATCAAAATGCTAGAGCTTGATTCGATTTACACTAGAGTCTGAATGGTAGACTTAGGGCCAGGTAATATTTGAGTCAAAAGGTAGGCATCGGTCCAGTTTATACTACAGTCAATTTGATAAATATTGTTCCGGTTTGCACAAGAGTCAAAATGATAGACACTAGAGTCAAAGAGCAACCATAGGTTCGGTTTGCACTAGAATCAAAATGATAGAACTCTGTCCGATTTACACTAAAACAAAATATGGTAGAAAGGTCCGGCTTGTGCCCGAGTCTATAAGTATCATCTGCCGTGGGGTGCATTTGGCGTATTCTTAGTTCTCCACCGCCAAGGAAACCGAATTTTGGTACAGAAACCTCTCCATAGTTCCCTCCCAAAACAACGTTCGTTTCTTTCTACTTGATTAACGTTCTTTCTTGTTCAATTTTCGGCAGGGTTGCTCTGTAAGCATTGTCTTCGATTTAGAACCGTTTTCAAAAGAACAACCACCATCGCCAACGTTGCCTAGATATTGTTGGTCTTCTTGTGTGTTACAGAGCATACGGGCAATATATGAAAAGATTTGGGGTTTTTTATGGAGAATAGAATGTAAAGGCCATCGACAGCGGATATCATATACCGAAAATGGAAAAAAAAGATTAATAAGGCTTCTCGGTGAAAAAGGGAAATCGAAAGAGATGCAGGGAAGGAATAAGGGGGTGGGAAAAGTTAAAGAAGAAGAAGAAGAAGGAGGAGGAAGAGGAGGAATAGAAGAAGAAGGAGGGGGAGGAAGAAGAAGGAGGAGGAAGAGGAAGAAGGAGGAGGAGGAGAAGAAGAAGAAGAATATTAGAAGAATGAGAAGAAGAAAAAGTAGAATTAGAAGAAGAGGAATTAGAAGAAGAAGAAGAAGAAAAGAAGAAGAAGAAGAAGAAGAAGAAGAAGAAAGTAAAAGAAGAAGAAGAAGAAGAAGAAGAAGAAGAAGAAGAAGAAGAAGACTAACCACCACCACCAGCAACTTCAACAACACCACCACCACCATGAGGGTTATCATCACTGGGAATATATAATGCCGGAAACTTGAAAGAAAGAATAGAATGAACGTACAAAGAAATAAAAATGAAAATAAAAGAATGAAATAAATAAGAAAGAAAAATAAATATGTAAAGAAATAGAATTAAATGGTGAAAAAAGAAAAAAGATTTCAATCGGTTAAGGTAAAAATATTTGAGAAAAACGAGTAAAAAGAAAAAAAGGGAACGAAAATAGGAATGTGACGAAGAAAAAAAGAAAATTGAATGAAATAAAAAAAACACCATTTTGGGGATAAGAATGAAAACAAAAATTCATGAATTAATAAAACAATTTAGAAACAAAAAAGAGTGAGTGAGTGAGACGAAGAAAAGAAAGTAAAATGCAGATTAGGAATGAAGGGGAAAAAAAAGCAACGTTTATATGAGAAAAACACGGAATCAAAATGAAAGAGTTAGACAAAAATCATCCATCAATGAAAGCATTAAAAGAATCTTAGGAAGAAGCGAAAGCTGGGTTTTAAAAAAAAAAAAAGTGGGGGGAAAAAGAAAATTGTCGAAAACAATCGTTCCAACAACAGTCAGTTGAAATTAAAAGAGAAAATCTATCTTCCACAAAGCAGATGAAAGAAAAAACCCAAATATATCCCCCACCCTGACAAATACAAACATGTTAACAGAAAATATATAAAAAAAGAATATTCGTAGAACGAAAGAAAAAAGAAGAAAAAAAAACTATTTTCTCCTCGCAAAGGCGCCATGTTTGCACAGCGTCAAGCGTCTGAACGAAATTGGCTGCCGTTCTTTAAACAATCTCCCTGCCTCGCAATAACCTCACTGCAAATTTGGCACCGACCTGAAACAGTAGAATATGTTCGCTGTATCGGAAACTGTCACTCTCGGGCCTGGTTAAAGATTCAGCCGACCGTCCTTCTCCAATAAAGTGCATATTTTCTATAGCAAATTCGAGATTTCTGTGCTGGTATGGGCGGTAATAGATGGTGGCACTGCAATAGTAACGGGCAGCATAAGCCATTGGTGTATTTTCTTTGAACGGTTGCGTTTTTTTCCAATATGGATAACGATAACGTTTGAACTCAGTCATGGCCGACGATTGTATTCATTCTCTCTGACGGTTACATGGTTGTCTGGAAAAATAAGGAGGTGACCGCTCATTATGATTCATTTATAAACGCTCACGTTAGCCGTAATATAATGGATATGATTTAACGAGTTCTGTCCGGAAGTTAGCCAAGTAATTTTGAATTCGAATTGGTTGCGCGGCCTTGATGTATTTGGCACTGAATCATAGAGGATATTGCTCCGTATATGTAAAGAGACAATCTTTCACTGAGTTATTGTGATTGGCATTACATCGCCTCTTGGCCTGCTTGCGTACTGCATCATACGAAGCAAATATACACCGAGATAATGGTTCTGTTTATTATACTAAATACAAGTCTTCCTCAGTAACTTTGACATACATACATACATATATATATATATATATATATATATATATATATATATATATATATATATATGTACATATAAGGTCAAATATATGACTTTATATATATATATATATATACATAAGGTCAAATATATGACTTTATATATATATATATATATATATATATATATATATATATAACGTCACCGAGGAAAAGTTGAGGATGAAACGGAACTAGCTCCTTTTAATTTAATTTAATTTCTATAAATGAAATTGAAGTTTTTAGCTTTTTTTTTTGAAACATGAGAACTCTTATCTAGCGAAGGAATCATATTTAAAAAATAATATATATATATATATATATATATATATATATATATATATATATATATATATGAAGATCTAAGGGCAGATTCCCTTATTAAAAAACTCTAAATAAGCCCAGACGAAAATATAAAGAGACGTCTATTCAAACACATGTATCTACGAAATATAACGTATAAGTAATAAAAATAGCATCCAACTATATATATATATGCCAATTCCCCAACTGATAAAGCAGGATTTTCTTCAAGGGCTGCTTCAGGAAGCTTTTCATCAAACCCAACTGGACGTCCGGTTCGATCTTCATCTTCAAGGGTCAAATCTCCACCTCTGAATTTTGCAAACCATCCTCTGCAAGTTCTTTCATTCACACATTCCTCTCCATAAACTGAGTGAAAGTTTCTAGCCGCTTCGGCTGCTGAGTTTCCTTTCTTGAACTCATAAAGCATTATGTACCTCAAATGATTCTTTGGTACTTCCATGTTAGCAGGCTTTTAATCAAACAGAATTTAATCTTATTGTTCTCTGAAATAAAACTTGATCAGTTTAAATGCATCTAAACATAAAAATAATGTTCAGCTCCATTAGACATTATAAAATACTCTTTAAATTTCGTTCATTTTAACAAAAGTTAAAATTGACAGAACTTATGGATGACCTGGTATATATATATATATATATATATATATATATATATATATATATATATATATATATATATATATATATGTAGAGTAAAGAGGTACGGTGAACTAATGAATAGTGGCTCAGATTGAGGAATCGGAGATCCCAGTTCGGTTTCTCTTGTGTTCGTTACATTCACTTGGTATGAATCTATGTCTTCTCCCAGCCATGGATAAATATCCGGGCATTCTGTGTCCTATATCCTTGTGTGGCAACCGGTTTAAGAGAAGAGATTCAAACTCTGAATTCAAAATCTTGTTGAGGGACCTTGTTGTACATTTTGTGCACCACTTCTTTGTATTGTCTGTCCTCTTTCAAAAAGTATTGTTGGTTCTACACAAGCCTTTGTTACGGGATTGCTACTATGATTGGGTCAATGTTAGACGCCATTATGCTAAGTAAATATTTACAGGCTCCTGGAAAATTCAGCCGGCAAACAATATTGGTAGACTGTATGTGAGTCCAGGTAAAAAATGAGTAATACACAAAGCAATAAATATAAAACAAACGACAATGCATGTATTAACAAAAGGAATTACATGTGATGAAACGAAAAAAAACAACATGAAACTAGCTATTATAAGAATATGCTTGTTTGTTTGTGTACGTAACAAGCGTTTGTGAGAGAGTACAAAAAGTCAAGACAGAAAACCATGAAAATGAACGTTCCCCAGTGGGGGACACTTTTACCCACGTACGAATTACATTTTTGTTATACCTATTCTATTATTAACAGACTCTCCCACACATAATAAGTAGTAGTAGTAGTAGTAGTAGCGGTCGCCAGTTGGGCTCAGTGGTGTTGAGCCAGTCAGTCGATATCGGACATTGAAGTGCCAACCATCACAACTAGATTGCTGCGCCATTAACTCATATTTCAAGTTCCTAACGTTTTGTACGTCGAACCTAATTTAGGACGACTTATTGAAATACAAACCTCCACTGTGAAAACTACTCTACAACAATTTTATAGCCAGAGTTAAAAAGCTGTAAAAGGCTAAGGAGAAAAATACACGACTTTTTATTGGCTTCAGGCACACCCCCACCATCCCCAGTGACTTTTTTTTTTTTTTTGTCAAAGTCAAGTAGAATAATCCACAAACCCATTAACTCAACAAAAAAATCAGTTTGGACATAAACATCCCCTTCCCAAATTTATAGACAAAGCATACAAATACATGGGATTTCTTCCTAGCCAATAAAGAATTAGATAATACGAAACGAAAAAAACAACAACCTTGAAACTAGCTATTATAAGAATGTGCGTGTGTGTTGGTAAGTGTATGCGTGCATACGTGTGTAACAAACGTGTGTGAGAGAGTACAAAAGTCAAGAGAGAGAAAACCATGAAAATGAACGTCCGGTCAATGAGGGGGGCACTTTTTACCCACGTGCATCTGCATCTTTAAACCAGAGCTAAAAACGTGATCAAAAGCCGACAGAGAGAAATGCACACCTTTTTAGAGGCTTAAGGAGCGCCCCCTAGCAACGTTCTTTTTTTTTTTAGAAAAGTAAAGTGGGATAACCCCTACCTTGACCACCATAATCAAATCAGCGAATAGTCTGCCTGATCGGAACTGAGCTGCTATAGATCGGGAGAGTACTGTAGGATATATGGAATGTACCGATTAAAAAAGTGGCAAATTTATTATGATTTTCAGGAATAATTGACCTTGAATGACCCTGCATAAATTTCTTGTATATTCATGACCTTGAATAATCATTCGACTCTCGCGTAATTACTTAACTCTGATTGGTTCATTTGTGATTGATTCATCGCTGCTCGATCTTCTGACTCGTCATTTAAGGGCTATTTGCTGATAACTTTCGTCTTTCTTTCTGTCTTCTCGTATGGCTAAACAACTCACTGATTTTGAGTGCCAATTTATCGTAATTTTCAAAGAACATCCGACGTGGGGGATTAACGAAATATGCAGAAATTCTTCCTGATTTTTTTCAGTAACATCAGTCGTCATCAGTTCTCAACGGTTGTCTCACCCCTTCCTGGACGTACTGATTTTTACTGGGTATGCTGTGTATTGGTGTATTTGGGTAGCAATCCCTCTTTTATACTACTTTCATTAAATACGACCGACAAGGTACTGTGGTTAATTTTTTAATAAAAAAAAGAAAGAAAATTATAAGAACACAACAGTATCGTATTTAATGAAACGTGTATAGTCTAGTATATATAAATATACGAGGTGTAATGAAAACAGGACAAGAGATTATGTCTAGTAATCTTTTATTCAATTAAGAATCTTACTACTCGTCGGTATTTATCAATCCACCCACGAGGATCGAATGTGGCACAAGGCCGTTTTAATGTGGGTATCCCCGAGCCCGTAGGCTCGGCCAAAAATATGGCCTTTCTGAACCCGCCTAGACGGGTTCAAGCCATGTCAACCTCCCCGGACGAAACCTTACCCTTCGGCAAAGCCTCGTCCGGGTTCCTCTCTGCTAATGCAGAGAGTTCGACAGTCGCCGACGAATCTTACTACTCGTCTACTTAACAAGCGGAAATGTACAGCTTTTATAGCTTGGATTATCAAAGAGGAGATAATCCATATTCACAACACGGGGTATATCAAAAATACTTTGAGGTCGGATTCCTGACACTAAAACAAGGACAAAATCCCATATAAATATATATCCAAAAATCCTTCGTTTTTGAGTAATTAAGTTTAAAGTTTATGGCAGACGATTTTAAAGGTACAATCCATAATACGATCCAAAAATACGTATTACTATAGTTTGTGGTACCACGGATCCTGCAACGCAAAGATTGGATGAATCGGCTGCCTACGACCTGGAAACGCAATGTGATTATCATATAGAACGTAAATAAATGTAATCGTCCATTTATGTAAATAAGTGGGAGTTGAGGAGGGTTAGCATTAGGTCAACTGCTAAGTTTACCTTGGTGTAGTAAATCTTCTATTTAATTACTTACCTACGAGTTTGTTTTCCGTATTTATTTTCCTCTGTTATCTCGAAAACATGAGATACAACAGTGATACAGCCATGCAGCCTCTCGCGGTTCTATGTAAAAATCATTCTACCTTCTCACTATATGAATATCTTGCTATTGTTAACTCACTACTACACACGTTAAACACTGAAGACAAACTAACCACAGATATACACGATCAACAAATGTAACCTAGTCTACATATCAACAAAGTGCTATCTGCCGTAAACTTTCTTTAAACTTAATAACTCAAAAACGGATTTGCGGACTTGTATTTATATGGAATTTTGTCCTTGTTTAGTGTGAGCAACCCGCCGCCCCAAATTTTGTAGAAGTATTTTTGATACTCTTGTATATAATCGAAAATACGGAATAGTTCGGACGAATGATATCTAAAGACGTTAAGCCTTTGAATAATAAACACCGCCTCAGATGAAAATTAGTAAACACTTTAATTACAAGTGCGTTTTCAGAAGTGTATATTCAGTTTGCTATAGCTTGTCCGTAATTAAGCAGTTTCGTCTGTGTTTGGTGAAAAGACAACAATCTTAAAGTAAAAGAAAATACGAATAAAAAAAATTAGGAGGAAAAAAAATGAGTCAATCGATCGATTTATTACGATTTACTTGTGTATTCCTAATTTTTCTCTTTTCTCTTTTTTTTTTCGGTGATAATTGGAACTCGGGCGTCCAGAATTATTGAAGATGTCGAAAGTCAAGAATCCAGAAAGGTAAAATGATATCTGATTGGCTCGTTAATTGGCTATTCGAACCAATTATTGGCTGGCCCGCCAGCAATCAATTGTATCCGTTCACACAGACGGAGTTTTCACATTTAAATTTTCGCTTTCAATGTTTGCTTCATTTTGTTAGCAAAGGCTTTAAATACACGCACACACACACACACACACACACACACACACACACACACACACATATATATATATATATATATATAAAGTCAACACTTAGAGGCGACAGTCTGTTTCATGCTAGATTCAATCGTCAGGCCACCTTTACACACGCTCTAACTCTGATATTGAGCACTTTATCCCATAAATATAGCACAATTTAAGACTATATTTCTTCCTATATATATATATATATGTGTGTGTGTGTGTGTGTGTATGTGTGTGTGTGTGTCTTGAACAATAAAAAAATGTTAAAAAATTAAAAGGTCAGACACACTGGATTGTATATTAATTGTCTTTGTTTTATTATTTAATTCAGTCAGTTATGTGCCATTCGTGATACACACAAGGCCGATCATGGATCTTTTGATATATGACTGACGAGGCAGACTTTTTTCCCCTCAGTAGGTTGTCATTTCTTTCTGTGTTAGACTGGTTGCCTACCACGGCTAAAGAATCCAATCTGTCCTGCTATTCAACCCATAGCTAGGGGAGAAGTGATGGATTCATACCTATCCCAAGGGTATTTATGCGTAAGTGAATATAACAAACTCGACTGGAATTCGAACTCGGTCCTCACCCCCGAGCCAATATCCATTACACCACAACGCACATCCTTAAATTAAGTTCCTCGAAAAGTTTCGGTCAGCATGGCCATCATCTGAAGAAAAAAATCTCTGCTTGTTAGTAGCAGCGAACTACAGGAGTAAATGACTGTTTCTGAAGAAAATGAACTTAGTCTGTAGTTTTCATTTGTTTTTATATGTATAATTGTGTATTTGGGTAGCAATCCCTCTTTTATACAGGTTTCACTAAAGACAACTGTCAAGGTGCGATTAACGGTTTTTTTTTTTTGTAAAAACTGTTATAATGATTTGAAAATATAAACGCTTTCCACTAATCTTTTAGC
This sequence comes from Acanthosepion pharaonis, assembly GCA_903632075.3. Classification (NCBI taxonomy): domain Eukaryota; kingdom Metazoa; phylum Mollusca; class Cephalopoda; order Sepiida; family Sepiidae; genus Acanthosepion; species Acanthosepion pharaonis. The sequence goes on from CAHIKZ030005451.1 coordinate 1,169,626, forward strand.
CATTATAGTATTTTTTTTTATATCTGTATATAAGGATGAGAAAGCTTTTATAAGTTTCCGAGAACGGTCAGCACGTTGTGGCCGTGTTCTTAATTGATATTATTGTGAGTTGTGTTCTTTTGTTGTGTTGTTAACACTTCTATTATTTTCAAATGTTTTTGCATGCTGATGCAGGAATTATGGTCGCTATTTACCACAAGTATGTGTCGGATAGATGTTGAGAGGTCTCGGTATGTATTTAAATGGGCCCTGATAGAGTTATGATACTATATATGCAAAGTAAGTCTTCTTGACAAGCATATAGTGGTATGTCCGATTTAACTTGGACAGTTTTTTTTTTATCCGCTCTATGTTTAAAAAAAATGAATCACTTGTACGAATGCAAGAAAAAATTAATAAAACATCAATATAAAACGTCAGTGATATTTAATGAAATGCACACACATATGTGCACAAACTCACACACGCAAACACACATACACACACACACACACACACACATATATATATATATATATATATATATATATATATATATATATACACACATATATGTGTGTGTGTGCGCGCGCGCGTGTCCAAATACAAGATTGGTATAAATGGAATAAACTTCCAGTAACCAAAATCACTATTATTAAAAAGTGCTCAATACAAAGTAGAGCAAATAGTATTTATTCCAAAATTATAACATAAGGATCACTACCATAATATCCATTTTGTTTCTACACTTCTAGTGTCCTGTCAAGTGATGGTGCTGCAAGTAAAACGAAAAGTATTTAAAGTGTTCAAAAACGTAAAAAAATATTTACACTAGTGTGGGTAGTGGTTGGTTTTTGAACTCTTTAAGAACTTTTCATTTCACTTGCAACACCATCACTTGACAAGATACTAGAAGTGTTGAAACAAAACGGCTATTTTGGTAGTGATTCTACAACATACTTATGTTATAATTTATTTATTTATATATATATATATATATATATATATATATATATATATATATATATAGAATAAAGTTAATAAATCCGTTAATATATAATCCAAGTGGATATTAGTAATATAAAATATTAAAACTGATCTACAAAAAGAGCTCAAAGTATTTTTAATTCTGACACGAACTTAGTCTATACAGAGGTTGAATAAGACTGGCGAATTTTATCTTTTCATCAGTTGAAAGAAACTTATTCACCATATGAGGTGATTTTGGATTTTATTTATATATATATATATATATATATATATATATATAATTATGTTTTTGTTAAATATGATTTCATCGCCACATAAGAGTTCTCATGTTTCAAAAAGAGAAGCTAAAAAACCGGCTCTGTTTCATCCTCAAGTGAATTTTCTCTCTCTCTCTCTCTCTCTCTCTCTCTCTCTCTCTCTATATATATATATATATATATATATATATTATAAAATGGACAAAGTCCGACAATTATTTTTAAGACATTTTATGTTTATACATTGTTTTTATAGATACAAATATTTAAGTAAAGGCTGGTAAATGTTGTTTAGTACTATTTATTATAAAAACAGAGCATTTACTTAAATATTTGTATCTATAAAAAGAATGTATAAACATAAAAATGTCTTATATATATATATATATATATATATATATATATACTTGTGTGAGTGAATGTGTGTGTGTATGTGTGTGTATGTGCGTGGAGTGAGAGAGAGAGAGAGAGAGAGTCCGCCAAAAATGTCTACATACCACAGGAAAGGAAAAGTCTTCCGTAGTTTTAGCTAATTGCGATAACCCTATTTCCTAGTAGGCTGTTGTGTATTGGTGAAAATCGACATGAAATTGAAAATGCATGTGCAGCAATCTCACTGGACACTTTGGCCAACCTTGCCCAAGCAGTAATTCGCTTAAAGGTCTGGAAGCTAAAGGCCACCACCTAAAGGAATCTCGTGTGATTGTAGAATCCAAAGGTAACCTGTATTATTCTCGTAATGTCTGAATAAATTTAGTATTACAATAACTATACATGTGATTTCTTTTCCTGAAACGTATATCCATTTTTGGCAGACTCTGTATATATGTAAAAAAAAACTATATATATATATTATGTAGTAATCCCTTGGTATATAGTCAAAGTGACTCCTATTAACACAATATAAAATATTAAATATTAAAACTGATTCACACATGGAGCTCAATATTTTTATAATAAACAGAGCAATATATTTCATACAATCGGAATTAAGATAACATTATGTAAAATTTTATTTCCTCCCCATATTCTGGGTTTTTTTTCGTTTCAAAAATTTATTATCCATTGACTGTTTGAAAAATTCTGTAAATTTAATTTTACAAGGTGAAAATGATCATTTACATAATATCTTAATTCCGATTGTATGATATATATATATATATATATATATTAACAAATACGAGACTTCAGAAAGACATGGTAATATTTTATTTCGCGAGACCGATACATTCGTTCTCGCTTCTTCAGACCTTGGCGGTTTTAAAACAAGGAATGGATTCAAAATTTCTTCCAAGAATCAACCGAAAAAAGAAACGAAAACAAGATTAACGGGATTTGTGTTTTAAGATAGTTCCGCAAAAGATAGAGGTGAATGTCTCTAGGAGATGCCATAGTTGTAGTTTTGACCTCTTATTCACCGGACAAGAGAAAGTGGAGATCAAGTTTATCAAGAGTGGAACAAAGAAAAGGGAAAGACAAAAGAAAAAGAGAGAAAGGGTAAAAGGGAAGAAGAACGAAGAAGCGTACCCAAATCCCTATGCCTACATGCATAGACATATACATACACATATATGCCTACATCCATACACACATTCGGATATATATTTTTGAAATGTCCGATTTTTTAATTAATTATTATGTGTTCGGATATCACATTGAGCTCTCTGAATTTATATCCTCCTTGGAATCATCCATACGCGGATTAATATTTAATATATATATATATATATATATATATATATATATATATATATATATATATATATAGTGAGAGAGAGAGATAGAGAAAGAGAAAGGTCGCATTTATGGATCGGAATACGACAAAATGATAGGATAAAGTACGAGGAGGAAACATATCTTAATTTAACATGTTTCACTTTATTATGTGTGTGTGTGCCATTCGCATATAGGGCTGTTTTGCTGTATCACACATCATCAGGGCGACTAGACAGCCAAATGCTTCATGCCAGGATCGAAACACGACCGATTTGGTATCAGTCGGAGTTTCTACCCCTAAGCCATTTTGCGCTTCAGCAGAGAGAATGACGAATTTTAGCACATTGCTTTTTTGAATGCAAACAAACGCCAGACATTAATGAAGAGCGATGCATTAACGCTGGGCAACTGCTCTTTCGAGAATTCACCCATCCCTCAACAGTGCTCAACCGAAAGATTTTCGAGAGCTTTATATAAAAAAAAATTATATAAGATGGTTTCGCTAAGAATTATTGCGTTATATTCTTCATCATAGGAATAATATTTTATATACATGCAGACATTCTCACTTGTAAATGAGATTCGTTAGGAAGGGGTAGTTGAAATTTCAAGGACACGTAATGAGGAAGCAGGCCTCTTGGAAACTCACATGACTGAGGGGCGGAGAAAAGAAACGCGTTTCATACTTGTTGTAGAGTAGTTTTCACAGTGGAGGCTTGTATTTCAATAAGTCGTCCTAAATTAGATTCGACGTACAAAACGTTAGGAACATGAAATAAGAGTTAATGACGCAGCAATCTAGTTGTGATGGTTGATACTTCAATGTCCGACATCGACTGACTCACTCAACACCACTGAGCCCCAAATGGCCACTGCTCCTACTACTTATTACCTGTGGGAGAGTCTATTACAACAGAATAGGTATTATGGTATCACAATACTTGATGGGCTTGAGCAAATGGATGGCAAAACAGGTTTGGGGAGAAAGTATTAAAAAACACGAGCTACAAGTGAGAGGAAGATGTGGAGGTCGACGATCGGTTACGCCCTGAAGCGACACGGCACATAAGAGAAAAAGAAATCCTTTAGCATACAGTTCGCTTTCGAGGCTCGGGGAAAAGTAGCCTATCTATCTATCTTCTGCAGCCTTGTCCGCCTTCTAGGACTGGAAATCTCCCCCTACCTGTAGCTGGTGATCGACTGCCGGACCAAGTCTAATGGCAAAGAGAAAACTTACGTCTTTCACAAGTACGAAATGAACTCTGATGGGAGCCGCCGATGAAATTTGAACTCTCTACTCGTCCGGTTGCTTCCAGTGTACATGCATATAGGTCTACTGGACTTAAATCGGAAGTCGCTGAATTCGGAAGTCGCTCAAAGCGAAAGTCGCTCAAAGCGGAAATCATTGAAACATCAAGTGCTTAATACAGACTCGCTGAAAGAGAAAATCGTTGAAAATGGACGCGCTGAACTGTCCAGAAAAGCAAAGAGATAAAAACAATTTTGAATGACAAAGGAATTATTCGTGTGATAATAATTTGTATTGGGTGACGGATTATTTAAAAAAAATGTCTGGACATTATATAATCATTTAAATATTCCTCTCCCTGGCGTTAAGTAAGATCGTTTCTCTACATCACCAACTCCTAATAAGTTTTAATCATTTGTAGCGGACAGAAAATGAGTGAGCGAATGATGCCTTCAAAAAGATAAGCATAGTATGAAGAAACAGGATAATTTCGTTTGAAACGAAGAAAACTGTTGAATTGCTAGAATAATTTAGAAACGCTATTATATATTCATTGGTAATTCTTCTAATTAATAACGACATTTTGCTTTTTGTTTGTAGATACTTTGTTTCAATGAATTCATTTCGTTTTTTTTTTTTTTTTTTTTTGCCTTGAACAAGTCCACATTGGACGAAATGCGTCGGCTAAAACTACAGTTTTCCTATTTTGTTTTTTCCTTTATAGATATTGTCTTTTTCTACAAGTTAATTCTAGGTATTTTTTATACACACACACAAACACACACACACATATATATATATATATATATATATATATATATATATATATATATATATATATTTATATATATTATGCACTGTTACATTAGAACATGTACACATACCCACTCAGGAATTGTACATCTTGTTTCAACGTTAAAAACTTTTTAGCATTTCATCGGCTGGGAAATCACAATGATACGATGTTTTGAACGCTAAATATCTTACTCTTCATTCCTTTACCTTTTGATATATATATATATATATATATATATATATATTCCCTAAAGTATTATATACATCTTTTCATTTCATTCTATCTTGTTTGCAGTCTATCTATATATCTCTATGTATATATATTTTATCTATCTATCTATATATATATATATATATATATATATATATATATATATATATATATATATATATATATATATTTTCAGTTCAGGTATTATATGCATCTATTTTCAGTTCATTCTATCTATCTATCTATCTATCTATCTATCATTCATCTATCCGGGGCACCTCAGGGTGGTGTAATGGTTAGCAAGCTTGTCTCGCTGGAACAATTACGACTGAGTAGTGAGTTCGATTCTCGCTGGGTGCCCCCTAATTTCGGCCTTGTGCCACATCTAAGCTGTGCTTGGAAAATCACTATCTATCTATCTATCAAGTAAGCTCGCTATCTTGTTCAATGTGTTGCTTTCTCACGCTTTCTCTCTTTATCCATTTGTCATACCGATAGAGAGAGAGAGAGAGAGAGACATCTGACATTTATCCCATTGATTTCCAAGACTTGTCCTTTCTACTCGTTATATAAATTGTTCTATGTCGAACATCTTTCAGACACTTTCCTCAGGCATCCTTGATAAATCTTACAATGCACTTTTCAATTGTCAGCTTAAATGTGAGTACCTCGGCTGCAAGACATTTTGCCCGCTGCTATCATTATCAAATGCATTCATTCATCTTTGAAATTTCTTTTACGATTTCTCCTCCTTTCTTATATTTCTTCATTCCCAGTAATTAGACAAGCAGAAAGCAAAAGACTTGATTACGCACTCTCATCAGTCAGACTGGATGAAGCGATGTCGGTCGGTATAGACACACGGTTAGGGTGAGGCGTGAAGTGTTCGAGGCAAAATTCGAGTATTTTCGATTTCCAGTCAGTTATGTGTCATGCGTGATACACGCTTAGGCGATCATGTATCTTTCGATACATGACTGACAAGGCAGATTTTTTTTCCCTCAGTAGGTTGCCATATCTGTCTGCGGTAGACCATTTGCCATCCAAGGCTATAGAACCCGGTCTGTCCTGCTATTTACCCATATCTGGGGACAGAAGAAGATTCATACCTTTGCCAAGGGTATTAGCACGTTTTTGGAAGGCATCTTTTGTTATCCCAAGGATTTCAGCGATACTTTTCCCAGATGCTTAAATTTTTGTACTTATTTGATTTTTGTATCTACAATTCTGTTGGGTTTTTCCTTTTGCTAACAACCATGCATCTCTAGCAAGTCGCTTCATATCGCCAGCACCTTCCTCAGTATCATCACAGACAAAAGTGAAACATTGATCTGAAACCTTCCTTGGAGTCCCAATTCATAGACTCTTGATGCTAACGTTTTTTGTTGTTTTTTTTTTTTTGTGGTGGGGGGAAAGTTCCAAGCACCATGAACATATATTCTGGGATAATATGATTACACGCAAATACCATTGGGAAAGGTATGAATTCACCTCTTCTCCTACAGATTAGTAAGACTTGTATCACTAAACCATTATCATTTCCAAAATGTCCACAAAATATTTAGATTCCGGCATTAAATAACCCATAGATGTGTTGATATGCCGCTTTGATTTTTATATGTCCAATTTTAAGTTACTGTTGGGTTTTTCTTTTTGCTAACAACCAGTCAGTTATGTGCCATGCGTGACATACACTAGGCGATAATGTATCTTTCGATACATGACTGACGAGGCAGATTTTTCCGCAGTAGGTTTCCATATCTGTCTGCGGTAAACCAGTTGCCATCCAAGGCTATAGAAGCCGGACTGTCCTGCTATTTACCCATAGGTGGAAGGAGAAGAAGAGAAATCATACCTTTTCCCAAGGGTATTAGCGAAAGGGTATTAGCACACAAGTGAATGTAATGGATTCAACTGGGATTCGAACTCAGCTCTCCGACTCTTCAGTCCGAGCCGATATTCATTACTCCACCATGCCTCCCTATATTATTTAATGCAGCTTAAAAGAAAGAAAACATGGGTAGACTTACGGGGTAAAGATGAGAAAGAAAAATAATATCACTTTTTTTTTCATAAATTGTTCTAATGGACTTCACTCTACTTGGATTTTATATACCTGATTGGCGACAAGGTCCCATTATTTCACTGTTGAAACAGCTAGATATAACCGTAAGTTCTATGTGGAGAGTTTCTTCTGTCGCACTTCTCGCTTGAGAAACTGTCTTCCGGCATGCGGAACTCTCTTCCGGTTATCCGTCATCTTCAAAAATTTAATTATAATGCAAATCTTCTGTCTTCTTAATTCTTGTTCTTTTATTGTCTTCTCTCCTTAATAGTGTATTTTTCTCATATTCTCTAACATATTCTTTAATACTCAGTAACCAATTGCGTCCTAGTGGCTTTATTACCTTACTAGCCTATGAAATTATTTAAAAAATATTTAACATATCTTCTATGTACCGTATCCGTTCAAGACTTTACCCACCATGGCTCTCCACAATTTGCTGTCTTTTGTAGCTCTTAACAGATTTGATCTTTTTATTATCTCTCCTAAAACTTGCTCTGCTATCAATGGTACTTAAGCTCACTCGGCAGGTTATTCGTTGTTTTCCTCTGTTCTTCTTGCCATTGCTTTGTCCTGTAAGTATCAAACTTTCCAAGCCCTCTTTCCTCATTAAGTGACCCAGAAATGTCAACTATCTTTTCTTGATGTTAAGTATAACTGTCTTATTTGTTTTCATTTTCTCTAAAACTTCATCGTTGCTCACATGTTGGGTATTCTCAGCATCTTTCTGTAGAGCCACATTTCTCTTGCTTCAAGTCTCTTCTTCATTTGTGAGGGGATTGTCCATCATTCACTGTCGCAGGGAAAAGCTTATATTACGTAACAGTTAAGTACGCTTTTTTTGTTGTTTATAACGAAATTGTTATGTTTTTAATACTTTGCTTAGGTTTTGGAAGGCATCTTTCGTTATACCAACGCCCCTTCGGATTTCAGCGATACTTTTCCCAGATACTTAAATTTTTGTACTTATTTGATTATTGTATCTACAATTCTGTTAGGTTTTTCCTTTTGCTAACAACCATGCATCGCTAGCAAGTCGCTTCATATCGCCAGCACCTTCCTCAGTATCATCACAGACAAAAGTGAAACATTGATCTGAAACCTTCCTTGGAGTCCCAATTCATAGACTCTTGATGCTAACGTTTTTTTTTGTTTTTTTTTTTTGTTGGTTTTTTTTTTTTTTTGTTTGTTTGTTTTTTTTTTGTGGTAGTGGGGGGGGGTGAAAAGTTCCAAGCACGCCTTCTACCATGAGCATATATTCTGGGGTAATATGATTACGCGCAAATACCATTGGGAAAGGTATAGCTCCACCTCTTCTCCTACTTGTACCACTAAACCATTATCATTTCCAAAATGATAAAATAAAATTGTCCACAAAATATTTAGATTCCGGCATTAAATAACCCATAGAGGTGTTGATATGCGCTAAACGAAAACAACCAATCATTTTTTTTCGCTGCCTCTAATTCTTGCCATCTAAAAAATATAAACTAATCAATCAATTTAAATGAATTTAAATGTTTGTTTATAAATCTTCGAACTGACAACAAAGTTAAAAATTAAGTAAATTGCGGGGATGGGGTGGGGTACATTGAATTTACAACTTTGACACGTCCTGTATGTACAACTTTCTGGTTTGGATGTGGCCTGCGAGCTGCGTGTTGTATATAGCACTAGTATGTAACATCTAAACTTTACCAATTTTTGTTTTTTATTAATTTTATTCTTCTTTTCTCGCTTGCTGCCACACTCTAAATTCTCTGACGAGTAGAAAGAAGATCTTCTTGTCAGGGAGGATCAAAGGAAAATAAAGAAAGAAATTTTCGTTGTGCTTAATAAAATCTGACACCTCGAAATGCCGAAGAAATATTGGACTCGATTGCAATGTCGACAACGGTTTCAGGGTTTACTTAGCAGGAAAAAAAAAACAGGCTTGCGGGAATCGAAAGAAACGGTGCCAGTAATGGAAAAGCCATTCCGATTTGTGGAACACAAGACACGCAAATGTGAAGAAGTACAAAAAAAAAAGAGAGAAGAAAGAAGAAAGGATGACAGGAAAAGATTTTAGCGTGTATACTGCGCATGCGCTTTTTTATGGAAGCAACAAAAAGAGAGAAAAATGAAGATATTTTTTCTGTTTTTTTTTTTTTGCAACGGAAAAATTCAAACAAGATTTACTAGCAAGAAGACTGATATTGAAGACGTTTGACTTAAATAAAACCAAAGTCAAAATAAGAGGGATAGAAAGAGAATTAAACGAGAGATAGAACTTTATATATAAAACAACAAACTAACAGACAAAAATATAGGCAGGAAATAAAAGAGAAACGAAGTAAGAATAAATTTTCGTTGGAAGCACGCATTCAATGATGCCTACAACTCGTTGATTTGTGAATTGATTAACCCTTTCAGCCCTGCGTTCCTGAACAGTTTTAACCCCCTCCTCCCTTAGCTCCTGAGCCAAAAAGCATCTCAATTACGTCCGGTGATAGTAAATGGGTGAAACTTAGTTAGGCTTCTGAAATATCTATGTAATCGAGAAATTTTTACGATTCAGGTGATAGTAAACAATGGGTAAAACTGAGCTAGGCTTCTGAAATATCTATGTATATAGTTCGATTCTCACACGTTTTGTCCCTGATTGCTTCCCTGACGGTCCAGGTTGATACCCTACACGCTTCATGGTAAAAACGATATTTTTTTATCCAAAATCCCCCACTTTTTTAAGCATACCACCCATAAGGAAAGCGGGAGTGTCACTAACCCGCAAGGGGTTACAGAGAGTGAAAGTAAGAGTAAAGAGGAGTGTCTGGGAAAAGGATAAAGAGAAGAACAGGGATCAAGGTCAAGGCAGCAGAAGATGTCGATTGACATTACATTTGAATATTTGAAGATCATAGCTATCAGGGAAGCAAGTAATAGGAAGGGAGTTCCACAAACGGGAAGTGCGAGATAAGAATCTCTTGGAGTAGAAGAGATGCCAACATTTAGCCATTTCGAAAGTGAAAGGGTGGGACCGAGTTGCCAACCTATTACCACGCTTAAATTCATGCAGTTTGGGAACCTGTGAAAGCAGCTCGTCGGAGCAGTTGCCATAAAAGTATTTACATTCATAAAACACAATGAAAAGGCACGGACATTTTGGTATAACGTTCGATGACATGAGAATATTACGGCTTTTCTGATTGGCTCTTCAAAATAAGACAACCAATAGCAAAACACGCTGCAAGTGTTTACCCACCATTCAACCGGTGGCTGAGCATTAAATCATTTTTCTCTACCCTTGTTCAACCGGTGTCTGGGCATTACGTCATTTTTTTCTACCACCGGTAAAGCGGTAGTCAAGGCTCAAAGATTTAACTTAGAGAATGCGAAGATAATTATCTACAACCATATTGTGTCAGCAAACCTGCATTAATTCCTGACCATTAACAACACCTTCGTTCCTGATTTTTAATACAGTTCTATAATAAGATTATTAACAATGCATTTACATTATACATCTAATAGCCCTATTCTACCAGTAAGGCTTGTATTAATTCCTGACCAATAACAATCTCTTTCTTCCTGATTTTCAACGTATTTCCATAGTAAGATCATTAGCAATGCATTTACATTATACATCTAATAGCCCTATTCTGCCAGTAAGGCTTGTATTAATTCCAGACCATTAACAATCTTTTTCTTCCTGATTTTCAATGCATTTCTATAGTAAGATCATTAGCAATGCATTTACATTATACATCTAATAGTCCTATTCTACCAGTGAGGCTTGTATTAATTCCTGACCATTAACAAACTCTTTCTTCCTGATTTTCAATGCATTTCTATAGTAAAAAAAAGTATTAATGAATTTGTATTATACCGGGTATAAGAGTAAAATGTCCAAATCGTGTAACAGCATAATTATCCATCCCTCAAAATGTTCAATACCTACAAAAAACACTAAACTAATTGAGTTTCTTTTTTCCAGGTTTTCAGATAAGACATTTAGCCATCTTGGAACGATTTATCGTAAGAATCACTGAAAAATGAAATCGTATGTGAAACCCGTGAAGCACCTTGTTACTTCAGGATAGAAAGTTAGAAGGTTAGAAAGAGCGAGGATCATAATGAATAGGTTCGAAAGTGATCTTGAAGAAGCTGGAATATTAAATATATATTTGAACTTTATTTCAATTCTTCTTGAGCTTCTGTTCCTTAGCTATGATTAATTAATGATGCATATGCCATCACAATTCTTCTGTTATGCTTAGAGAGTAATTGTACATGCTTATTGCTCAAAATAGCGTACAATAGTGTTATAAAAAGAACCTCGGAAAATTTTCCAGTAAAATATCTTTAATCATTTCTAAGATAGAACGGTTCAAAGCTTAATCTAACAAATGGACAATTTTGCTGTTACACCCGGTATATATCATAGCCCATTTCTGCTAATCAGACCTGCATCAATTTCTGACCATTGCCAATTTTTTTTCTTCCTGATTTTCGATGCATTTTTATAGAAAAACTATTTCCATTCTACATATAAGGGTGAGCTGAAGGTTCATAGACTGATGCTATATCTGTGAAATCTTGCATTATTTTCAACTCTTCTTATTAATAACTGCATTGATTTTCCCCAGGTAAACGGACGTTTGACTGTCCAAAGAAGACTTCAAAAGTATTAGGTTGGTGCAAAAATAATGACGTAATAATGTCGTTTTTTGACGTTAAAAATACGTCAAAAACGACATTATTACGTCATTATTTTTGCACCAACCTAATATTTGCATTGGACATTCTTGTTGCCACCCAAATATATTTAAGATTCCAAGTCGTAGTATTCCAACAGTTCACTTTTAAGTATTAGGTTGGTGCAAAAATAATGACGTAATAATGTCGTTTTTGACGTTAAAAAATACGTCAAAAAACGACATTATTACGTCATTATTTTTGCACCAACCTAATAACTAGTAAAACTCTGGTACCGTGCTGTTATCAAGTACCTTCAGAAAAAGGGTTTAGATCCAAGGAAATTCCTGCTGACATGGTTTCTACGTTAGTCGATGACGCTTCAACTTGATAAACAGGGCCAAAATGGGCAGAGGTAGGGAGAGTATTGAAAATGACCAAAGATCTGGACGTCCTACAATTGCCTCCACCAAAGAAAACATGGATGGTAGTCGACAATGCTATAGGAATATAACGTGGATTAGTTCAGAATATTCTACACAATGAACTTGGCATGACGAAGGTTTCTGCTCGGTGGGTGTCATGTCTTCTAACACCTGATCAAAAGGACACCAGGCTGATCACCACACTGGAAAATCTGACATTGTTTGAAACTGGTTTCCTTGAAAGTTTCTTAACCCAGGATGAGTGTTGGTTTCATCACTTTAAAACAGAGACAAAGAGAAAATCCAAACAGTGGAAGCACACATCACTTACTGCAAATAAGGCCAGGGTCATTTCATTTGCAAGAAAGGTGATGGCCTCAGTTTGTTGGGAATGCAAAAGGCATTGTGTTTATTGACTATCTACAAAAGGGCCACACCATCAATGGCGAGTGATATGCAAAGTTGTTGAGGCAGTTACAGAAGACTATCAAGACTAAACGTCCAGGAACACAGACGAACGGGATCTTGTTTCATCGGAACATTGCTCCGGTACGCAATTCCTTGGTTTCAATGCCTGCTGTGTGGGACTGTTGCTTTGAATCGGTTGGTTACCTTCACTATTCCCTGGATTTAGTCCCATCTGATTATCATCTGCTCCCCAACATGAAAAAAAGAACACTTTGTTAGCAACTGGTATCGCGGTGATTATAACGTTATATCTGCTGTTGATGACGTTTTTTGACCAACAGGATGTCTTCTTTGAACAATCACATATCAGTTTATATGGAAAGTCATTATCAATAAGAAGAGTTCAAATTAATTCATGCAAGGTTTCTGTTGAAACTTGACTAATGTATGGAATAATAATGCAACACAAAAGGTACTTAGAACAAAATGTATTGAAACAAGAAAGTGTACACAATATTTACATATAGTCTTTTGTATATTCCTGGTAAGACCGTTCCTGGAGAATGTGTTGACTGAGTCGCAGTCGGGCAGAGTCTCTGGTTGAATCTCTTGATTCCTCCCTCTCTCTTCCCGGTACCAACCATATTTATATGCAAATTAGGTGGATCCTACCACAGCAGTTTCACAGCTCTAGCATCACTAGTCAGCCATCGTATATTAACCTTTGAGTCAGTTCGGCTTGCATTAATTCCAGGCAATCTGTTTCGTGCTTTTTTTTAAAATGCATTTCTATATTAAAATTCATTAATTAATGCATTTACATTAGGCATATGACAGCCCTATTCTGACAGTAAGACTTGCAATAAGAATCCATTTCTTTCAGATTTTCAGTGCAATTCTATAATAAAATATTAACTCTATTCTGTCAGTAAAATCCAGCATTGATTAAATATTTATATAAACCCAGTAATAATCAAGGGTTTCTTAAAAATCAGGCCAGAGATCTGGGTCCCTACCTACAACATAATAATACCTACTGTATCAAAAATGGAACAGTGGCTATGGTTGAGTTACGGAACGACAACAGAATAGACGAAAATTATATAAACAGCAACGAATATTATCAGTTACATAAATACGCTTGATATTGGTGACATCGTGTAGGATAATTGTATGCACGCTTGCGTGTTTAATGGTTGAAAGTGAGTTCCATTCATATAAGGTACTCCATACTTTAAGCATTGTTCAGTAAATAGGAATACATCATCAGTTAAAAAAATGAATATGCTAGGAGATGGCCAAACCGTGGCTTTCGATTCATATGCATCGCTTTGACCTTTTAATAAGCAGCTCGTCGAAATATGTTTGTTGAGGCCCTTTTTTCATCACAGTTCATATAAATGATAAATAAAAAAAATTCAAGCATTATAATTATTTACTGGGTATGAATTAAGACTCCGAATGGGCTAAAACATACATTTAATGTTAATGCGTATGTTACAAAATGCATGTGGAAATTTTGTTCACGTCTTGTGCCACTCAAACATCTGAACTTTATCGTATGTAACTCTTACAATAATGAGCAAGTTTGGCCACCTCCTGCTATAGATTGACGAACGGAGAAATTGGACCGGCGCAATAGCGCAACTAAAGATATATTAGCCCGGTGATGCCATCACTCACAGAGTAAGCATCACTAACTGGGTGGGGGGGCGGAGGAAGTGAGCGAGAGAGAGAAAGAGAGAGATAAGAAATAGGAGAAACAAAATTTGAAGATAAAATCTAAAAAGAGAAGAGGAAGATGAAAGAAGTAGACGTGGTGGTGGCGGGAGGCTGATTAGTTGATTTTTACGACACGTGAACACATGGATCATCTAATGTAGATTTTTTTTTTTGTTTGCTATGGGACACCCAATGAGAATCTAAACAGTGCTATAACAATTAGTAACAGTGTTGCCTAACTAATGGTTCCAGACTATGGGTAGCCAAACCGTGACCCTCGATTCACAAGCGTCTCTGACATTTAATATACAGCCCGTGGAAATATGTTGACTGAGTCACTGTTTTCATCACAATAAAAGATAAATAAGAAAAATTTAAAGCTTTATAATTATTTACTGGGTATGAATTGAGGCCCCATTGGATTAAAACATAAGTTTAATGTTCATGGTTAGCAAAAATATTTAAGAATATAAACCCTAATTTTAATGCGAGAACTGAGTGAGGCGTTGTTCCTTAGTGCTGAGGGAAGGGATGGTGGGGGGCAAACTTATTAGTGTAATTTCCGGTCGGCAAGGGTTACAAAGGAATGTCAAAACAGTGAAGTCATTGTTGAAGGGATTAAAGATTTGGCTGCGCCGGGGGAGTGAGTTATCTAACAATAAAAGCGCATGCGTAAATTTTGTTCATGTCTTGCGACTCTCAAACATCTGGACTTTATCATAAATGACTCTTACATTAAACAGTTTTGGCCACACCTAGAATAGCCATCAAGGATATTTTGCAGGTAAATATAAATAGTGTTTTCGAATTAATGAGAATCTAAACTCTATTATTAGTCTAGAACTATTTGTAAGAATCCTTTATTTCGTTATATTTGTGATTGT